>VYXF01007245.1:139318-170018 GCA_013397295.1 Polioptila caerulea
TTGTTGCCAGGACTTCTGAGCCCTCTGGGCCTTCTGCACAGGTCCCTGAGCCCCCAGAGCAGTCAAGGACAAGCTCTGGGTTCCCACATTATCCTTGCAGACACGCACTGTCACTGAGGGCTAAGGAACACTGAAATAAGCAGGGCTACCTGAGAGGTGAGAAACTGCTCAAACANGTGCGCAGTCATACAGGTCTGAAAGGAGTTATCCTTGCAGACATGCACTGTCACTGAAATGAGCAGGGCTACCCGAGAGGTGAGAAACTGCTCAAACAAACAAGGGCAAAGTTCGCTCTGCATTTTGATCATTTTACCATTTTTTACTCTAGGTGAGAAGATTCCTCTATCTAGAGTTGACATGAAGTACAACACACACAGAAGAATCTCAGAACTTCCCCGAAACTCCCCTAAAAAAACCCCAAACTGCCATGAAAACAAGGTCATGTTGATCTGCACAAGTGGTGCTAGGAAGTTTTCTCTTATGATGCTGGGGGTTTCTCATCAAACAGAAGTTAAATGAGCACATTACTTTGGCTTGAAGAAATCAAGTATATACCCACATCCCCTCACAGTGACAACATTCACTACTAGGTACACTTTTTCTGTTGCTTTGGCATCTCACAGGGTGAAGGAGCAGTAAAAAGACAGGTTAGCTAATCACTGACACACAGCACTGTGCTGACTGGTGAGTGCTCAGGTCAGAAGTTTAAAAGATTACTGGTGAGCTCTGCCAAGAGGAGAAAAAGGGTAGAAAAAGCAAAACTAAGCAACCAGAGAGTCTGTGGGATTTTATAAAATATTAAGTACTTGCTCTCAGAAAATGAATGTTATAAGGTTTTCAGCTTCAATCTTGTGCCTCATAATTCATGACAACCACCCCCCCCTTTATTTGTAATAGCTAAGATAATTAATCTTTTTATACTCTCACTCTGTATTGTTCCAGATCCAGAGGTTTGGTCCAGCACTAGCTACTTAAACTCAAAGTGATTCTTTATAGCCTATGTGGTTTATAGACTACAGCAGGATTTTTCAGCATAGTGTTTGTTATATTAATAAACATTTTTATTTGTTTACACATACAGTAATACTGTATCTACTACATACTAAATAAAATGCATAATTTATTTGCATTTTCCCATCTGATTTTCTGAAAAGGCTCATAAAATTTTAATGAAAGTAGTTAAAGCAACAGACTATGTATTAAAATTATATACAAAAAATGACCTTAAAATAATACTATTAAAATTGCAAAGTAAAGCACTTAGACTTGAAAAATGCTATAGCAGAGGTGTCCAATTTCTCTCTCTCTCTTTCTCTGTGCATATTCTAATAGACTTTCATTTTATGTCCCAAATATATCATGACAATTTTATTTACAAAACTCCAATTTCTCTCTTACAGGAAAGATCTAGTATTTTCTTCCACATGTAGAACAATTCCCCTCTCCCCTCTGTACTGAGCACAGACTTTGATATCTGACATCAGCAGTGAACAGCCTTCATGCCTTTCTCAAAGCCTTAGTAGCAAGGGTTTTTCAATAAGCACTAATAACGTCATTTTAAGACAAACATGCACAACCTGTGTCTGAGTGACAAGGAACTAAAAAAGGAAGATGAATATTCAGGTTTCCAAGCCTTCAAATTTATATTCTTCTAATTAACAGAGGTTAGAGATAAGTTTTTCTCTATGTGGGGTGTTGGTGGGTGTTGTCACTTTTTTGGATTGTTTTGTTTTTGTGGGGTTTTGTTGTTCGGCTGGTTTTGTTTGTATTTTAAAAAGTAGTTTTCTTTACTGCACAGCTGGTTGCCACCTTTTCCTTCCCCACAAGCTGGTCTCCCCCTCTCTCTCCGTTATGTCACCCTTTCCCACACTGCATCTTCCCACCTACTGAGATGCCCAATCTCCCTTTCCCCCCACTCCCAGCACTCTTTTCTAGCTCCCCACCACCTCCCCTAGTAGCTTCCTAGCTTCCCAGTCTCTAGCTATATATTCTTACCTTTTCCTCTCCTAAACAAAAACAAATAACAGAGTTATTTTAGGAGACAGTAAAAGAGCAATCTCCGTCAAAAAAAAAAAAAAAAAGGGCAAATAATCCCCACGCTTCAATTGACACTTGAATAGAAAGTTTTACTTCAAACGGCTCCGGTTTCATAGAATCTGTAGTGGGATGTGTCACATGTGACACTTAACAGGTGATAACACAGTGACTGCTGCACACTACACCCATACTCTGTAGACACAAAGAGAAGAGAAAACCAAACCTGAGTAAAGGAGAGCAAAGGGTTTTTATCTGAGACTTAATGAACTATCCATATTTCCTACAGAACGGCAGAAAAAGAATGCAAGAAATCATTTTCTCCTGCATACTTTTTCTTTAATGTGTTTGCTCTTTTAGTCAAGACTAAAGAGTTTGCTCTTTAGTCTAAACTCAGACTGAGAATTATTCTTTGCAGCTATTTTGTGATGGACATTTCAGTGATAAGCAGTGAGTTATTCTATGCAACTGCTGACAAAATTTAGTCCTTCATGTAATGCTCATTTTTTGGTACCTTTAAAATTAAACTACTGTGCTATTTTTTAAAAAAGGAATTAAACTCCAGAAGCCTTGATCGAACAATTTTTTCATTTTGCTTTCAGAATTAGGCATCTGAGAAGATTATAAAGTAATAAAAAAAGAGGCATCTGATTAACTACACTATATTGAATTTCTCTTCTATAACATCTCTGTTTGTCAACAGCAGCATTACAACTGGCAACCAAAAATACAACTCCTTTTTTGAACACAGGAATTTATGCCAACTGCTGATAGCAACAAAAATTGTAATTACATGAAAGACCCAAACAAATCAATGCCAGATTCTCTGGTCTGGTCCTTCTGCACAGATACACTTGAAAACTGCCATAGCAAGGTAACAGAGGTTTTTAATGGCAATCTTTCTAAGTGCAATCACCCTTCAGTAATGGATGCAAACCTCTAGCACTGAGTTCTAGTTCTGTTCTGTTCCTCTGTTTGCCAGGTCCTGACCCCAGCACTGGAAGGGCCCCAATCCCTATTTAAGTTGCCAGAGCAGCAGAGTCAAGGTCTTACTGCTATTACGGCTCTAAAGAAACCATATGAAATTGGACAAACTGTAGAACTGGAGTCTGATTCTCTCCATGGAACTCTCTGCTTTACCTTGAGCCCACTGGTCACACTGGACAAATGGTTCATTCCTATCCCCATCAGTTTGTGAAGTGAGCAGCTCTAGAACAGGAGGTCTACTGAAAAATGCTCTGCAGCTACAGGTCCTGGGACTTGATTACGCCCTGCATGCTCCCCTGGTCCTTGAAAATCTGCAGGTAAACCTTGCAAATCACAGATGTGCTCTCCTCACAGCCCACAAAAGTTCCTTTTAGATAAAAGAAGCAACTTGAAGATGGGGGAAGGATTAAGGAATGAATTTTCACAACCAAAGGGAAATAATTAAAAAGGGCAGGAATCAGATATACATCAGCCTCACTACAGATGTCACACTACTTTGAGGGAGGGAGGTGTGAAGGGAAGGAACTGGCATTTTAACTTCTTTAAAAAACTCCAGCAAACATAAATCAGTTTGATTTCACACCAACAGGGATCTTCAGCTGTTTCACAGAGTTAAGGTACCAATCGTTATGCTTATTACCTGTAGGCCAAATCAGAGCCATCAGAAACAACATCACCCCATGCAAGACTAAATAAAAGCAAATGAAAAATTACATCTATTTAGACATTGGGCAGAAAAATGGTTAAAAACACGAGGACATAGGTTTTGAAAGGGCAGCATGGTGCCATTGCCTGAGGTAAAGGGAAAGTGTCTGCTGATAGTCAATGGTATCTCAAGGAAGTGCCTTCTACTCTTCTACAAAATGCTTTCCATTTGGGTTGTCACTGCTATGTACAGAAAAACTCTCCTGCTCTGCTCTTAGGCTTAGTAGGACACTTAATTAGGGATGATATTCTTGGTACTTTTGGAGTGCTCTGTAGGTAAGTGCTAAGTAGCATTGCTGTACTGAAAGAGCCACTAAAAAAAATGTTGTTTTATGAGATATACAAACAGCAATGTAATTCTTTTCTTCAAAGTTAATTTCTGAACCATATTGCACTGCACATCTTTTATTACACAAAAATGTGTATTAATAAATAGCGCCAGCAACCCATTTTATATAATAAAGGCTTATTTCAAATGTTATAGGAAGCAAACACTGTACAAGAAACTATTCCAGAAGTGAGCTGGACTAGAAAAATCAATTACCTTCAAAATCCTTTTTATTGACATGGCAACATGATGGGATTTCAAAATAAAAAATGAAGGCAAAGAATCATTCAAAGTGGAGAATTAAAAATGCTTCCCTATCTACACTCAAGTCTCAGAACATAATGCAACTGGCAAATACGTAGTATAACAGAATTTCTTAAAAACACAAACAAGCAAACTAACCACAAAACCAAAATCCCAAACAAACACACAACAGTTAAATCTTCTGCGGGACTATGTAATTTTAAACTTTCAGTGAACTAATTTAAAAAAAAGAAAAGTGTACCCTTCCTCTCTTCAGCCAGGAGCTCATTTAGTACAGTGCTCTTCTTTCTACATCTCATCCTTCATGCTCCAAAATGTAAGTTAGAGGGCCAGATGTATTATCTGGGAAGTTTTCCAAATTCATTANTCCCAAACAAACACACAACAGTTAAATCTTCTGCGGGACTATGTAATTTTCAACTTTCAGTGAACTAATTTAAAAAAAAGAAAAGTGTACCCTTCCTCTCTTCAGCCAGGAGCTCATTTAGTACAGTGCTCTTCTTTCTACATCTCATCCTTCATGCTCCAAAATGTAAGTTAGAGGGCCAGATGTATTATCTGGGAAGTTTTCCAAATTCATTAACTCCTTGGCACCAGTGACTTCAGGATACCCACTGCCAGCACTGAATATTATGCCCAGCAAAAAAACCAGCTCCTGGAGGGAAAGGATTAATAAAATGAGGCATTCAGCAGTGGCTGCTGGTCTCTTCGGTCACAACAAGCAACTGAAAGAATCACAGTAGCTGCCAACACTGATCACAGCCAGCTTTCAGCACCGAATACTCTGAAGGTCTTTCCTGAATATCTGCAGATCATTCACCACAAATCTGGAAAAAAGCACAGGTATTGCTTGAAGCAACATGAAACCAATAGTCAGAGAAAGACAGGAAGGCTGTGACTCCACTTCTAACTGCAGAGGGTGGTAAATGTTACGCAGGGGTGTTAGAATCACATCATCACTTTCTCCTCAATCACAGACTGAAGGAATTTGTTTTGCTTTCTGAAATGGATGCAGTCTGGCTGTCAACAGCTAAAAAGGACTGATGACTGAAGAGCCTTACAGAGCCCTAAAAAGGCAGGAAGCACGATGGATTCACTTGTTGTTCTCAGCTTTCTTCTTAGGGCCAAGGACGGGGTTCCATGATGGAAACCAGCTTACTATGAGCCATGTAGGCGCTTTCATGAGCCATCTGCTCCAGCACCATCACCAGAGAAGCTCTCTATTTTAAATATCAACATACAGCAAGAGGCCCCAAGGATTTTAAACATTAAACTTGCTTTGCTGGCTGCTGTGCCTTCCTTTGAATCTTCAGAGCTTTAATAAAAAGCACTGATTTATTTACATTCTTCAAATTTCAAATATACTGTTGCTTAACCTTTGCTTAGGCCTCATGCCAGTTTTCTTGGGTTTTTGCCATCTCCAGTCACTTAAAATTTAGTAACAATTCTTTCTGCATGTGGTATTCCAGGATCCCGAGATACCAAGGTGTCAGGTCCTAATGACCCCTTCTGCAGAACTGCAGTATCTATCACCCTGTGTGAAATTCTGCCCTAACACAGCTACACTGCTTTTTCTTTCAGAGAAAGCTTTACTTCTGCACTCCTCCTCTAGACACATCCACCATATTTACAAGCTCTCCTACGCTCATATGAGTCAGAAACAACCTGGAACACAAGGCAGCAGGAAGCTCCAACTCATGGCAGAAACTTTCAGCAAAGACAAGAAATGTGGCAGGCTCAGCACAGACAGTCACAGAGGAAAGTGTTGCCAGGTCTCAAGAAGAGAAGAGAATGCATGGCCCAAACAGCCCACAGCTGGTAACTCCTGCCAGCACCGCACGGTTTCCTAGAGAGGGAGTTCCAGAGCACAACAGAGCGAGCTCTGCAGGCACATTACTCCTCCAGCCACTGCAGGCTGGCACACGATGGATTTACCACAGACACATGACCACTTACCTCAAATACCAGCAGGCCTTAAGTTGAGTGGATGCATTCATCACAACTAGTAAAAGTCTACGCTTTATCTCATTTTATACTACTTAAACATTCTGGGGATTTTAATGCTCTCTCGACCCGCTTCACTGAATTCTGCACAGAGCAATATTCAACAATACTGACCTAGGGAAGAAGTGACAAGTATGGAATGTGAACATCAAAACCTACCTCCAAGCCTCAGTTATTACAACAATATACTCAGAATCACTTCAGGAAATGAAAGAGAAGGGAAAAAAAATAAAGAAAAGGAAAAGAAAAAAAGTAGAATTAGTATTAATGCATGGCTGGAAAAAATATCCTTGTGTCTGATTTTTCTTCCTAATCACTTTCCCCACTTCTGTATCATAATGGAGCTGTAACACTGAGGAACTGCTGAGCTTGCAATTTCTCAAGTCCCACTAAACGAAGTTCCTGTCCTTTTCTCTGCTCCTAGAGCAAAGAATATTCCCCAGGAAAAAAAGGCTGTTGGTTTGCAGCCCCCAGATGCCAACGATTCGTACCAAGTAAATACATAATTCCCATATTACTGAGATGTGATGGAAAACAAGCACGTCTTCCACCACTATTGTATATTTTAGAAGACTGTAGTTTGGATATCTGCCAGATGAGGCCTTCTCCTCTGGGAAAAGGCTGTCCTTTCTGTTATGCACTTGAAGTTTACCCACATTTAAAAATAAGGCATTTCTCACACACAGAATCCCTCTTTGGCATCTTGCTCTAATAAACTCCAGTCACAGCTTTGGCAGGCAGTTCCCTAGCTATGCATTCACAGGAGTACTCTCTAAAGTTCCTACCTGCAGGAACTTCCAAGTTTCATTTCACGCTTGTCAAATGGAAGTACCTTACTTTGGTCCCCTTTCAGAGCACAAGCTTCCTTCACAGAGAAATCCAAGTTGTTTAAGACTTTCTCAGTAGATGTACATGCATTTTTGCTCTTAAAGTGAGAACACGAAAATGGCTTTACTGTTGAAGTCAGGGTTGGTTTACTACCCTCTCATAGGACAGAAAACTAGCATTTTCTGGGTGAGACAGAGTGAAATAAATGCTTCTGCTTAACTTAGGCGTTTATAGGGTCATTTGTTCTCTGGTTCAACAGCTTTCTGTGATCAGCTGGACTGAAAGAAACCCTGCCTGGAGTGGGGAACCTAGTCCCTGAGGGTCTTAAGGAAAACTGTTCTTTCTGTCCGAGCTGCCTGTTCACTCCACCTGCCCCTTGTGAAAGCTTCTCCCTGCTTGTCAGACACGGCTGCTTTCAAGGACTGCTCAATCTTCTCTCACTCCTTCGGACAGGACCAGACCCAGAGCACAGCAGCCCAAACAAAACTAAGAGACAGCCATTGTACGTTAAGAGCAAGTAACATCACACCGTCAAAAACACATAATACCAACTTTCACTGGCCATTAAACAAACCTCTCAGAAACTCAGTTTCAGTTTAGTCCTCAGGACAATAAAAGAGACTCAAACTTGCTCCCTCACTTCCTTTCTTACAGCACAAAGACATCTCTGAAGATCCGCAAATCTTCTTTCATCCACACTTTCATCCCTCAGATGTGTCTGCCTACCCCCTCCACCCCAGTCAACTTCTTCAGCTTAGGCTGATCCCAGGATCAAAAAATGTCAGTTACAAAATCATTCTTCTCTCCTCCTGAACTTCTTTTTTCTTGCTCCCTTGACTAAACCAGAAGAATATAATTCTTTTTGTAGAATTATTTTTTCTGCTAGGTTAGCTTCCCACAACAGCTCATCATGGAATTATAGGAATAATAATGCTGGCATAGAGAGAAGGGAGGCAGAAACATGTGGCTTGGCCTTTATGAATACAAGGCTATCATGGGATAACAGGAAAATATTCAGTCAACATCCTATTTTATAAAAACTCAATTACAGACCCTTGAATCTGCATCTGCACTACTGTTGGTCTAAATTCAGTTTTGCTCTAGACCCTAAATCCCACACAAGAATATGGAGGGAAACAGGTTTTTCCTGCAAGCTTGTTATTGTTCTCAGCAGATCAGATCTATTCACTTTAATAACTGTAATTCAAAGAGAGATCAACGGGCACTGCTCTGTTGTATCTTAATACAAAGCACACTAAGAGCCACAGAACACAAAGCATTCATAAAATCAAAGTGAATAAGTGATTTTAGAAAAAATTCTTACATTCTAAGGATGAGACAGCAGGGATACTCTTGTTCAGTTTGCAGAGGTTTACTGCCACTTTTTATTCTCTGGTCCTGCCACTGAGAAAGTGGGTTTACTCATGGCAAGTAAAACAGAGTTATTAAAAAAAAAAAAAAAAAAAAGCAAGTTTGGCATTTGAATTTAATAAGGATACAGTTTGACATGGTAGGTATGGTGATTTAGTAGACAGCTGCCTCACAGTTCTCACATCCATCCACTTGCTGAGCTTCCTTTCTACTGGCACACAAGCTTGTCTCTCAAATGGGTGGTTCAAGGATAATCTCAGCACTATTCCTTTTTGTCTTTCTTGTTTTAATTTTTGGCTCATTAAGCTCTCTTAACCATCTCACCAGTGGGACTGCAATAAAGAAGCAATGGAAAGTGGGCAGCTGCAGATGGGAGGCATGGTGCCCAAGACTGCCCTGTTCGACAGCAGCAAGCTTTTAGATCAACATCATAGCATCAAACATCACCCTCAAGTGAGGGATTTTTATCTACAGATGACTTTCTCAGGACCTAACAAAAAAGGGGTCACAACAAATCATCATCACACAGCTAATAAAGTCTTAACAAAAAACCAAAAAAAAGTACAAAAAAGGACAAAAAAGCTGTCAAAGGAATAGTTACAGCTGGTGAGTTACTGGGAGTATAAAATGATTCTTCTCAAGAGTAAAAATGAGTGCTTGATTCCTTCCACAGGGAAGAACCATCTAAGTATGTTATCTGAGAGCTGTTTATGAGCCACACAGACCTGGCAGGCATGGGGGACAGTAAAGACCCCCAGTCTGACATTCAGAAGACAGACTGCTTTTCATTAAAATTCGACAATATAGTAACTTCTGTAAATTTAGAGTAATGGTTTGAATCACAGAACCGTAAGTGTCCAGCCTTCCTCTTCCTGAGTCAGTGACAAAGCAGACTTCTCATGCACAAATATATACAATTTTTGTGCAACTAGCAACGTTAATCAAGCCTCACCATTCCTTCTCAGCTCTAACCAATGAAGTTTACAACAATATATAACACTATTATACACGTTTAAAAATGAAGTCCATTTTAAAAGGGTAGCAAAGCCATATTTGCAGCAAGTATTAAATAACTCAATGTATCTTCCCCGGTTCACCAGACAAGTTGTGTTTGAAGAAAAGAAAAAAACCACTGCGATCAGGGATTCAACGAAAGCTGAGCGTTTCAATTTTTGGATTAGAATTGTTTTATACCCCAATCATAGAATAGATTCAATGCAACATCCTTGACTTTACACTTTGCCAGACATAAATAAAGGAGAAATCATTCACTCCACAAGTGACCTGCAGGAAAAAAAGAAACCTTATTTTTTGCTTCTCATCTGCATGAACTGATACATATTCTCAGATGAGAATTTATTTGGAACTGTAAGTTCAAAGCAACACTTTGCTTGGAGAATCATAATCAAAGTTGATGATGATGATAATGTTGATAATAACAGGAACAACAACACTACCACAAAAATATAATCATTCAAGGAGAGATGCCCAAGTGAATGCAACAGGGAAAGAGGGAAAAATCTTGCAAAAATATTCCCCCCAATAAAACATCAAACATTACCCACACCTTAATGACTCGAAGCTTACAGAGGCATCAGTTGTGGGTAATAGAGTGAACTGAAGCATCGTAGAAAGGTACTTGTGTTTGTTTTTGTGCCAGTCACACTGAAACGGCACCAAGCATCACATGGGCTGAATGAAGAGAAAATTACATTGCACAGCTTCCAGTGACACCACAGTTTGCTTATATCCAGTATCCAAGCCAAGACACGTAGGTCAGGCTACACTGGTACTGCTGAGGTACACTGCAGACTGCGATGTAGACAAGTCCTCTTCACACTTGCAAGAATGATTGAAGTAGCCAAGTGCTACACTCTTATTCTCAAAGAGAACCTAAAATCAACCTTCTTTTCTCCTCTCAGAAATGCAAAGGGAAGGGTCAGATTCCGTATGATATATGCTTTCAGTTAGGAGCAAGGCCCTTGTTTGGAGAGGCACTTCATTGCATTTGCCAGGCAGCTCAGCCATTTACATGAGTCTTTTCTACTGTGGACCTAGTTACTATATAAATCCTTATGAACTCAGTACCAAACCCAATGCTCTCTCTGAAAAGCTGAGCTTTAATGACATCTACAGCAGCAAGAAGGCTTATTTAATAAAATTATCAAGTCTGGCATAAGAAGAGGAGAACAGCACATCCCTATCCACCTCTTTGACAGAATTGTGTTACCTGCAAATCAAACCTATTACAGTGGCACCAGCCTCAAATAAGCCCAGGACCACACACTAAGCTTTCTGTAGTCTTTCCTCAATCCACTATTAACCCCCACCAGACTCCTTGATTAAAAGGAAGTCTCTTGTGCTACAAAACTATGCATAAACCACTGGATTTTTCTGGTGTTCCAATAGCTCACACTTAGCTTTAACAAAACCTCAGCGAAACGTCCTTAAAGCAGAATACATCCTGGTATTAAAGAATGCAGAAATACACCAAGACCTTTAAGCTAAATTATTCCAATCTCCATTTTCCATGTGAATTGCAGTTTAACCACAATTCAATCACCCAGACATGAAGCAGTACAGCTGTGAGGTGCTCATGCCCCAGGACAGCCTGTCCTTGCGGGATTTAGCTGCACAGCCTGGTCCAGGCCTTCCTTCCCAGAACACCAACCCTACCTACAGGCTCAACAGCCACGTGGGAACTGCACTGGCAGCAAAATTAACAGTAAGGGGCAGAGCCTGACCAGAAGCATCCTTCCAACTATCCCAACGGGCCTTTTCCTACTCAAGTCCTAACCCTATCTCTGGACATATGTTGTGGTTGAACCACACAGCATTAATTCAAATTCAGCTTGGTAACAGAAACACCTCCTATCACTCAGCCCTGCTGGCACTAAGCCATAGCCCAGTCACGTGTTCCTCACATAGCAGCCAGCAAGAAAATAAGATCTTACTCATCTTGTCTCAAGACTGTCTTGAAACACAACCCCAGCCAAAAGCATGGTCTAGTGACATTAAAATAAAAATAGGAAAGCTTTTTTGACCATTTTGCTAATTAATATGTCAGAGCTCATAAAGAAAGACTCATCAGCTTTTCTCCAGCACTGCATCATCTGAAAGAGCTGTGTCAGCAGAGACCTCAGCAGACAGTCAATACATACTAAAAAGTCTTCTAAGCAGTAAATCAGAACACAAAAAAGAATTTTAGAAAAAAATTGAAATAGCTGCAAAAAAATCAGTACTCAATTTCAGTATTTGATATAAATCAGGTTATATTTGATATGCAAGTCTTGCCCTTGTTTATAAAGGATATTCTCTTAACTGTCCTAGAACTGCTTTTACAAAAAGCTAGGAGTTTATGAAAAACTAAGCTACAGCTGCTGATTTTTCATCTTTGTGAATTTTCAAGGATCTTCTCTGCTTTATAACAGAGGCACCACTTGTCTGCTTCTCATTCTCATCATTTGTATTGGCATACCATTGCTGAGCACACAGGAAGGTAAGAAGGTTACAAAGGACAAATTCTTTCCTAGAGGATACAGAGAAGTTGTCTGACACACACACACACACATGCACTCTGAAATCTGTTTTTTTCCAGGAAAGGACCAGGAGGCTGCATCAATACAGCACTCCAGCATTGTGGAAAACATTTTCAACACTAAGAACACCTGTAGGCATGGCAGGGTCTTCCATCCAGCAGGATGAAATACAGGCCAGGTATGAGAACCAGAATTCACAGGTGGATTTCTGTGTGGGTCATATATGTATTTGGAACAAAGCTGCAGCCACCTTTCCACAGAACATGCTTACAAGCTCAGGATATGTCCAGACACACTTCTAAAAATCAAATCTACTTCTTAAAGAGGGTGGGGAGAAAGGAACTACTGCTTGTGGGTGCAATATACAAAGAGACAGATGAGGCTAGAGCTACAGATCCTTCTAATGCCTCCGTCTTATGGAGAATTTGGATAATGGTTTTTGAAATTAATGTATGCCTCTAACTCCTGCTGCTGCTGCTCAGTAACACGTAATATGTGAGGGATAAAGTGGCTGTACCAAAGGCTGAGACTAAATGCTTGAAGAGCCATTGCCCGAGAAGAAATAAAAAGGGTATTTCCCTAGAGAGAATTAGTCAGCTGAGTATTTTATAGAACAAGTCATGTTGAAGGAGAGATAGGATAATTGCATTGATTGTTAGTAGGTGGTAATTAATTCTGTAGAGAAATACGTTTAGTTTCCTCAAGTCCAGAATGGGATGGAAACGCTTCATTTTGTAATGAGAAAATAACTGTGTTTTGCTCGCAGCACAAGCTGCAATGTCTCCTTTTTAACATTCTAAGGTACCTACGTGAAGGCAGCACAATGAATGATGTTAAAACAGAAGTTCTGTGGTGGGACTGAACGCCAGACAATTGCACATATGACATGTAATTCCAGAAAGCATAGAATAAAAATGGACCAGAGAAAAAGAACACCATGTTCTTGAACAGACCTTTAAATTAAATATTTGAATGGAAAAATATGGAAACCAAAATTGCAGCTTGATTTCTCTTTAAGAAAATGTTAGTAAATGGAACATAGAGAGCAGGAGAAAGGTTTTTCAATGGTATTTGAACAGTATTTAAAGAGGATAGGACCAATAAAAATAATTTACACACCAACTGTCTCAGAAGTTAGCTAGAGTCTTTTACTCTTAAAGAGAAAAAAAAGAAACAACTTGAGGAATCCACATATCTGTTCCTTGGGTGATCTGTTGGCCACTGATTTTAGTTTATGAAAAAAGACTTTAGGTATATGTAAGATCTGTGAGCAATAGGTAAAGCAAACAAGTCAAAGCTCAATAAACATAGGTCCACATGTTCATATAAAATTTGTAGGTGTCTTCAAACAGAAAACTTTTCAAAGTCAGTTTTCAAGAATCTGCAGAAGTGTGCAGAAGAAAGATCAAATACTATTAAAAATTATATTATAAAGCTTAATGTATCTAAAACAAAGAGTTATAATCTTACCCCTCCAATATTCTTTGATAGTTGTGAGTTCCATTGATCTTTGGTAAACTGCATGATGTTGCAATGTTTGTAGTAATTTTTCTGAACAGGGAAAAGCTCAAGGGCAACACCCTCAGCTTCTTCAAGCTGACAAGATCATTTCTTTGAAGCTTTCTCATTCCCGAAAGAGAAAGTTGAAAGAATTTTTTTCTCCCCAGGAGTGATAATATTACAAGACATATGAACTATTCCCTGATTCAGAAAGAGAATCCAAGAACTTCACAGGCTTAGGAAGGATGCCAAAAAATTTAAAAAGAATTTGTCTACTAAGTTCAGGAAAAGGTCTTCAGATAAGGACAATCCACACCAGAGAACTAAAGAAGGACACTCGGTTGTACAGAGAAAGAATACCATAAACAATCAGGAATCCCATAGCTGACCTTGTTTTACATGAATTCAGCTTCTTAGACCTGTCACTGGAGTGGGAAAGGGCAATGTACAACGTGCTACAAAGGGGCAGTCTGAAACTTCAGCATTTTCTAACATCACAAGACACTGCTGAATAACTAAAGTTTTCTAGGAAGTTTAAGGTTTCTCATGTCAGCTTACCCACAGTCAAGGAAAAATTACAATACCATGTGACATTGCCTTGGAGGTTTTTTTTAATACAACAGCTGCAAGCTGTACAATGCCATGGTATGGCTGGTAGAACTTATTTAGTAAGTAGGTACAGTAACTGCAGCACTAAAAATGGTTTTTATTATTATCGCCTGAAAAGTTTAAGAAAAATAAAATAATTTCTCCTGCACAAGCACAACAAAAGGAAAAGCTGTAACATTTTTTTTTTTTATTCTGTAAAATTTTTTAGCATTGGCTTCAGTATTCCTGGTAATGGAAGTGTAATTTAGAGCAAGAAGGAAAAGTGAAGAAATACTTGTATTTCTCTACATGCTGCAAGAGTGCACTTCCATTTATTTGAAAGTGCATTTTCTTCAATTAACAACACCTGTACTGAAAAATAAAGTTACAGCTCTTCCTGAGAATGACTTGGCTACAATCACTGGCTGGCTAAGAGCAACCCCTAATGCATCATCGTTCAACTTGGAGTCAGTGCTTACTAAGTAATGCCTCAATTTGCAACTGCCTTCGTCATCACAGTTTCTGGAAGCTGATTTCATTTACTGCCCATACTACTTTCAAGTTGCTGACTTTTTCTCCAAAACAGGAGGACAGCTTACCCGATTTGTGTCCGGCCAACAAACCAACTTTGCTTTCATCTGCCACTGGAGAAATAAAAGAAAAGACACAAAGATCAGAAACTTATTTAAATTCACAAGTCTTTGAAACACTGTCAAATTATTTCAGACACAGCATCCTGAATCTTTGAATTATAATAATCTAAAAAAAGGCCTTTCTTTACCTAATCCACATGGGGTGCTTCAAAGTTCAAATATCTGAATCAAAGCCCTCTGAAACCAATAAAAGAACTACCAGCAGTCCTTGCTAGTTACAGATCAGGACCTCAGAACTTACACACTCAAAACTGAGTTGTCAGAAGAGCAATTGCTCTTGTAAATAACTCATCTTGCCAGACAAATCACAGGGCATAGGAGAGTTGTAACATTTTCAGATCAAAGACCTCAATTGTAAAAAGAATCCAGATGTGGAAAGCTTCCCATCTGCAAGACATCTCACCGACTCACGGGACCTCTGCAGATAATAAGGTCTCCCAAACTCTGATCTTTTAAAAGGCTTATGCATTTTTTGTATGTTATATTTTGTCCATAAATTGTAACTTTGTAGTATTTCACAACACCTTATAAAGAAAGACGTTTGCAGTAGCAACACTTTGCAGACAGCAGTGGATGAGCAAATTCTGAATGTAACAGGAATTGGAAGTTTGGTTCAGTAACTTCAGTTTATCATCATATATCTCAAGAAACTAATTAAAATACTCTCCTGGAGGGCTGAGGGGAAGAACCAATCACTTTTTCTTGAAATGAATTCTATGCAAAGAAACAGTGGTAAATGTAATGTTAGAGATGATAAAACAAGAACAGGAAATGAATGCAAGGGTTGAAAGCTTCAACTCTGCCTGCCCAAGCACTCCCTTATAACTCGCCTTTAAACATAATCTCTTTATATGATAAAATAAATTGTCAAGCCATACCAAAAAATCCATAAATGCAAACTTAAACAAGCTCTGTATAGCAGCCACTATAGAAAGTTTACATAGAGAATTATCTGCCATGACACCAGACCCTGCTATTTTCTATTTAGGAGAGAGCAGTACAAGTACTTACTGACATTTAGGAGTTACTGGTGGGAAAATAGTCACAGTAAATATTTCCTTATATTGCCTCCCTACTTCACATTTAGGGAAGCTTTTACCCTCAACAATAAACATCAAATTCAGGACTGGGATTCACAACTGGAATCATGAATCCACAAATGACCACTGTATGTCTCCTGTACTTCTGTGATCTAATTGCCACCTGATTATCAGCAAATCGACATAGAGTAGGGTTTTCATGGGACGTAAGTGCTAATAAAGGGAGACTAATTTTGCTTGCAGTATCATGTAAAGATTCTGCTAAACAAAATGGCAATGAGACTAGGCAAAATGAGAAGTGCAGCCAAAGCTCAAGGAAGTTCTGCACTCCTTGATCTTTCAACATTTTTAGTCCCTGGAAATGATAACTATCAAACTTCTTGCTATGCAGTTTGATCCTATAAAGCAAAATGACTGCACAAGGATTTACTATAGTAGTAAATAGTTCAAACACCTTTTCCTGCCCTCTCCCCCAAAACTTCTCTCTAAGCAAAACAACCGTGGAAAACATTGGTCCTAAAGGTTAGTGTTTTGACAAGTTATGATTGTGTGAAAACAAGGGATTAAAATGGAAACTGATTCACAACCTTAATTATAGCAGTCACTAGTGGCAACCAGTATAATGTATGATAATTACTTAAAGCAGGTAATGTTACAGTACGTAGGAACTTTTTTAAAAAAGACAAAACCCAAGGTTCACGGTATTTCTTTAAAGCTATGCTGATGACTTGGTTTGCCTGAAACTAAGTTTTACATTATTAAAAGGGATAAATCCATTTAACTTAATCATACTTTACACACCAGCTTCACACACAAAAATTAGATTTTAATACTGGAGGGAAAAAAGGAAGAATAAAATGATTAAAAATTGAAAAATAATCTTACCAAAATACAAGGTTAGCATTATGAGTTTAAGCACACACATGCACAAAATCTGGGAAATGCAAATATTAAAGTTCTATATCAAAGTTTGAGCAAAATACGTGTGCACCTCCACAGGGTAGTTTTCATTTCATGGGTTATTATGCTTAGCCAGGGCTTTCTAGGCTGGCCATCTTTCATTAGACTGAACAGAAGCAGCCCAGAAAAATCCATTGGATAAGAATCCTACTCCTTCCCTTGTTTCCCCAGGAGACAAGGAGAAGACAACAGGAAACAAAAAAACCCAAACCAGAAAAAGGCTAAGAGAAGACAAATACTTTGTATGCCAAGGTTGAAAACTTTGTAACTAAAGATTTCATTTAGGAAGTACATGGGACATCCTGTTCCACAAAATACCATTTCAAAATACTTCTTTGCACGTTGTTCAAAACTGATACAAACATTCAGTTATGACAAAAATAGTCTTTCTCTAGTTCTTGGCCTTCAAAAAAGGGCAAAAAATAACAGAAAATTTCTTTCCTGAGATTTTTCTAGTTTGGGCCTGTCTTTGTAAAAAACCATCTTAAAGATTTTTAAACGGGGAAAAAAATACCATCTAGTCCTAAAACTCAAGGAAAAAGAAATCTAATTATTTTTATATTGCAACATTGAAAAGTAAATACTTTGCAAATAACTGAAATATTTCAGCTCAAGAAGACCACACTCGGGAATGAACAAGTAACTATATTTTTATGAAGTCACTAGAATTACTGTATGTTCTTGAGCTGGAATTATTAAGTGCATAACATCTCAAAAAAACCTGAAACCACCTAAATTGGGGACTCCAAAGGAAAAACTCAAACAAAAATCTAGGAAGGATTCACACAAGAGAACAGATTCACAAACAAGAAGATACTTCTCCTTAACTTGTGAATCAAATACTTCACATTTTGAAATGTCCCTGGAACCCCAGGGATTTGTTAGTTCATGAAGTTATTAATGTTTGTCTGTAGAAATCACGCCAGCTCTTTTAAAGTAACATCTATTATTTAGGAACCACATTTTCACCACAGAAACCAGTTATGCATTCACTGTCAGTACTCAAAGTAATTGCTCAAATAAAAGATGAAAGAAGTTCTACAGCTACTTAATAAAAACATGGACACTTGGGGACCTAGCAAGACCACAGATCATGAAAGATGGAATATTACTAAACCAAACAAATGAGCCCAGTTGATAGCAAACAACTGGTTTGGTTTTTTTTTCAAACTATGCCAACAATCACTACAGAGGGTAGGAAATCCCATCTCTTTACGCCATGAATGATCAGAGTTTTTTAGTATTTCCTATGGTAATATTCTGGAGTGCTGTTTCGCTTCAAGAAAATAAATAGTATTGTTTAGCAGCAGTAAAAGCACCCAATATGCCTTCATGTCCTTCCACATAAATGTTTTGACTGCCATTTCTGGGCCCTGCTCAAGGTAGCCAAGGTAGCCATTTCATTTGAGTTGCATGACTTCAAGTGGTTTAGTGCACAACAACCATCTGTACTTCTCAAAGTTTGTGACCAATCCAGTCCAGGCTCACACACAGGCCAACAATCTAGTTCCAAACGGTGGTTTAGAGAAGCACAAATCAACGCTGCTGCCAATCGCCATAACCCATTTCCCTCCTTCTGCCCAGTTCAATTGCTGAACCATTGCATTATTTTTTCCCAAACCAAAGAGTTACTATCATTCACGAGATACAGAGTGCTGCTAGTCAACTTAAGTGACTCTTTTGTGAAGGATCAGTTTTGCTATTGACTAAGAGCTATTAAAATATCTTCTAAACATTTGAAAGTCATGTGTGCTTCTGCTGGACAAACTGACACGTACCTTTGAAGACCAGCTGCAGTTCTGCACTCAGAAAAGAAGCAAACAAGGATTAAAATTACAATTAATGTGGAATAATAATATAAAACACTGAAACACAAAAGCATTTCCTAGAAAACAATTTTCTGAACAAATACCTTTGTTAGTTAATAGGAAGCCAAATATAAATTTCTGATTGTATATGAATCAATTCACAAGGCCTATATTCCCAAACTACATATATAAATTATGCTTCCACACTTCTCAGAATCCATCAGTTTCTATGGTATAAACATATGATAAGAAAGCAAAGCCTCATGGGTCACTGTTTTTTCCTGGTGAACTGTATCCTTACTCAGATCTTTCATCATAATGAAGACAGTGCATCATCAATTAGTTTTAGTCTGTGATAGTGCCAAGGACATAATTCTGCCAGTTTTATTTTTTGGGTGAAGCATTTCCCCATCTAGGAGCAGCATAAATCACTTGGAGAAATGGTGTGAACTGCTGTCTCACAACCATCACTTCAAAAATACTGCTTCCTGTTCTAGGTTTGCCCTGAAGTGCTACATGCAAAGACAACAGGCTGAAATCTACAGTAGTAACAAAATGCGTGTATCAGGAAAGGTAAACTTGCACTGGCTTAAAATATTTTTTTTCAGTAACTCCCTCTCTCCTCATCTTTCTTCCACATAAGGACATTTGTTCTGGGAGGAGGAGATATCCACCAGCTACTCACTCTTGAAGGTTTAAGAGTCCTTAAGAGATTGCTGCTCATTTCAGTGTTGGAAAACAGAGACTACCAAAAAGCTTGCAAAAGGGCCAAGGAAAAATTATACTTATGAAGTAGGAAATAAAAAAGAAAGGTGCCAAAATGGCATCTAACAAAACATTTGGGATGTCCTGTTCAGCACATTCAGAGACAGGAATAAATCACATCCAAACCATGATTCTGGATCCTTTTTCTCCCCTGTACAAGGTTTTCTCTAATTAGATTTTTCAGAACAATTTTGTTAGAACTGATTTAATACTTCAATTCAATTGTGTTCAGAGAAGATCCCCCAGGGATACATCTTGTGTGTCAGCACATGGGAATGAAAATGCTTAAGCTTGCATTTGCTATTACTACTACTTGTTGAAGAACCAGCAGTACAGTTGAGGCTGTTCACTGGGCACATTCAGCTTCAAATGAAGTTTCTCTCCTGGCAGAAAAAAACATTGTTTTACAATTTCCCAGCCAGCATGATACAAATTTCTTCACTTTCTTGCAGTGCCATAACTACTCATTCTTGAAGGTTACACTGTTAATTAAGGCCATCACGGCTTCTTTTACACTTTTGTTGTCTTTTCTAATCCTCTCTCACCTCTGTTTCAGAGAAACCACACTAGGCTAAAACTCCCCCGCTGCATGTCTTCCACATGTCATTAACACTTCTTCCAAATTCCTAGGGTTAAACTACAAGTTCCTAATGTAATCTGTCATTCACTGATTGAAAACATTGTTAGGGAACAGATTTAAGACAAAGTTTAGACAACATATTTATACCAGTGTTCTTAAAAGTTACTTGATTATCTCTTTACTTTCTTTCTTATAGTAGCTGTACATTAACTTAATTGCTATTTTCTCCCCCTAACACTTTAATAATCTAACTGCATTAACAGATCCACTCAAACTTACACTATAGCAGCCAAAAAAAAATACCACCTCAAGCATGTGTTACCACATTCTCAGCTGTGTCACCATCACAGCTCATACAACGCTCTCAGTCTGCTCCACAACAAACTTCCTTGAGTCCTGGATGATTTCTACAAAACCAGTCCAAACAGTTGATATTCACTTCTGCCTTTAAGCCACAACTCACTGTCCCTTCAACTGCACTGATCTGGTGTAAAACTGAGTAACAAAATCAGCCTCGTTAAAAGCCTCTCTTTTCATACAGAAAAAACCTAATTTCAGTCTCATTTCAATTCAGTTAACAGTGTCCCTATCACTTAAGAAACGATTTTGTTTCATTCTTGACTTACAGATCTTACAAACAGAAATTTGAAAGCCATTTAAACTACAAAAACGGCATTGTGTTCATTTGTAAAAATTGATTCTGCAGGGAGTCTCAGAAAATATACATCTAATCTGACAGTGCTAGAAGGCTACTCATGACATAAGTTAGAAGAATGTTAAAATCTCTTTTGGCCCTTGATACCAAAGACAATCGCAGCCATAAGTGATATAGCTTTTCCTTAACCCATAACATTTTTGTGTTTGAAAAGTCTTTCTCTTCCAAAGATGATTTTTAAATTACTGTTATGAGCCAGTAACATTAAAAAGACTCTTAGAATTCTGATCTGTTTTCTCCATTTACTCATTAGTGCTCAAACAAACCCAACTAGCTCCTAAATGTAGTTCTGAAATTGGTTTCAAGTCAAAGCAAACAAATAAATGTATTCCACACATACAACATGGTTAACAAAACAATGACTTTAAAATACCAAACTACTTTTTCTCCCACTAATACCATAACTCTCCCTAGGGACTGCCCAAATGTATTCTTTTAATTGTATCTGAATCCAAACATTGCTCGAAAGACTGATCTTCATTAGCTCTGTCTGGTCCTCATTTGCCTATGTTTTGAGATATTTATTTCAGTTTACAGAAATTACACTCAGAGTAACAATAATCTGCTTCAGAGCCAGCCATGAAGCAGCTAATAGCATCTTGGTTGCATTTTCCATGTCCTTCTGGATATGGGACACGGTTTTCTCTTTGTTTTGAGGCATTTAAAAGTATGAACTGTAATTGAATGCATCCCTTCACTAACAAAGAAATTAGCATTTAGTTAAATACTGGCTTCCTTGCAGAATACTCCATACCTTATACCTTGCACATTTACTTGCTAATTATTCCTAAATAAGTAAGTTGCCCAATATTTTAATAAATATGCCCCAAGGTTAAGGGACTCCAAGTATGTCTAATGATGTTTCAGCAAACAATATTTCACTCACATTTAAAATCCAGTAAAGGGCATATCCATTTCTTCAGGCTATAGAGCTTAATCAGTTAAAATTTATGGGGTTTTGCCTTTGATGGGGAAAAGAAGAGGGAATTAAGCAGCACCTTGGGATAGTGGTCATGGGTTATTATACCAACATCCTCAAATATAAATCTACACAGTACTTTGCCTGAACTGATACAGAACAAAATTGCTATATATTCATATGATTCAATTTCATGTTGCTTCAGGTTAAAACAAGCCACACTTTCATGTGTTTGCATACAATTCCCATGGCTGTCGTTTTTACAGTACATTTATGCACAGCCTAAATCACTCCCGTGCATAAAGATTTATGGAAAGTAAGGGTGCTGGAGATAGATAATAAGACACTTTCTTTCCATTCGTTTTCACAGAGCACACTGATTTACACTTTCTAATGCAACATTAAAAAATAATTTCACATTAACATTACAAAAATCACCTTTTTAATATAGTTAAAAGAACAAACACTACTGAAAATGGATTCTGACAAAATATTATATAGAAATTCTTCTCTAGAGAACTGAGGTAATGTAAGGGAAAATATGTGTGTATAGAAGGTTGTTAGAAGAAAAGGAAAATCATCTTCCAATGACTTATTTAGAAGCCACTGATTTCTTAATTTTCAATCTGCTGTTAAGTTCCAAAAAAAGTGTTCCAGCTCAGTGTGAAGGGAAAACTCAATGTTTATTTCCACCATTTTTGATTCTGTTTTACTTATTTTTAACACTATGCCCTAAGCACAAGTCCAAGTTCCACATGCAGTACCACTCTGGTCAGACTCTGGCTCTGCATAAATTCCTCAAGCCACAGTTAAAAGGGGGATCTTTGCTTTGCTAACACATGGATGACCATGGCTGAAGAACAAAACAAAATATGCAACTGAGATGATGTGTCAGGTGCCAGGATCAGCAGAAGAAAACAGGGGGCTGTGCTCTTTTTATCACCACCAGTTCAAAATAAAAGTAGGCAAGGCAAAGAAATATCTACCATAAGACACAGGATATGAACTCTGCCAGTGATCCAGAAAGTGCTGTCATTATCTCAACATAGCAGCAGGGAGGAACATAAAGACTTATAGCTGACATGGAACTAATCTGTAGCCCATTACTTTGAATGAAGCTGTAAATTTTGAGAAGCATTTGATCACTGTGGAAATGATGGATTCTAAAACAGGGAACCAGCCACCCTGCCCCAATACACTCTGCACAAGGACATCTGTACAGATGAGGAAAGTTCTGCTCATATCTGCAAAACCAAAAAAAAATATCATTACCACAATATGTGCTTTTTTCTACTTTTTTTTTTTTTTTTAATTTCTACAACAGTAACTCAATAACCCATGCCACTGATTTTAATTTTATTTTTAAAAGTAGGTTCAAGTGAAAACTAATTTATCCAGAAAGAAACTGAGTTCTTGAAATACACCAGCTTCAGGCAATGCTACTTTTGGGTTCATTCTATCTGTGAATTTGGCAATTAAGACTCGTGTCAATCCACAGCACTCACGGCATGACAGCCTAAACAAGCAGGTGGCCGTGGTTCCTACCCTCTGCTCCTGTCCAGCTGCCCAGCCAACAGTCCTGACATGCACCAAGTGTCAATAAACTCAACTCCAGCTGCCCCACTGGCAAGTAACCCACAGCTGGATGTGCCAAGTTCCTTTCACTGCAGGGTTTGCTCTGAAGAGTGACAACAACAAATTGATGCACAATGTTAGCAGTACTGAACACTTTTTCATCACCTATCCTTATTACTTCATATTATTCACTGAGGATATTAATTTATGGCAATTTTTTAAAAAATAGCTGTGACTGGAAATCAGATTAAGCACTCAAAGGTTTCTGGGCCTAAATATATAAAAATTTGAAAAGATTAAACATCAATGTTAAATGAGTTTCCATTGTGAACCTGTGTAATTATAGACTAGTCTTTACTTAACAGATTAGCCTCTTGCATATACATCAGCCCTCATTAAATCCAGGAAGACCCTTACCATACAATTTCACTAACTCCCTAATTTAATGAATTCACTATTTTCACATAAGGATCACAATCCATAGTAATATTTGGATTTTCTTCTGTTTAATATGTTACCCACCTTCGATGGTCCTCTGGATGGCAATGCCTTTGTGACCTTGTAATTAGGGAATGGGTGCATTATACACATTTCAAGGTGGAGTAGAATGTTTCCTAAGTGAGTAGAAGTACAGATTTCACATTTATGCCCTGTATTAGATAATTCTGTTGTCTGCTGAATTTGTGATTGTCATTCTGGGTCTCTAGACCCAATCTCTGGGTGATTTCACAAATCTGTGGAGACACAGGATTCAGAGACAACTTGGTTTAAAAAGAAACAAACTGCATCTAAATCATGTGTTCTAAGGTCTCAGAGCTCTCCTCCTAGACTCTAGTTCTGTGTTTTTTTCTGTTGATCCTGCCAGATTTATTTTTGAAGGGACTGACAGAACTTGAGAACAAAAGAAAAGTAGTAAGTGGAGAGCATTCCATGACCACTGGAAAAATAGGGCCTTTTTAGAGAAAAGAAAACATCTCCCCTTTGTAACCACATTTGCAGGAAGATGACTTCCCTCTTTCCTTTTTTTTTAGCAGTGCACTGAAATCAGTAATGGGTACACAGCTGCATGTTGGGGTGAACAGTTCCTATTGGTCATGACTGTAGTTAAGTAAGAAGCAAGCGAAAAAAAACCTCTAAGAAATAACTGCTTTCCCAAAAATCCATCCTGGAACATGTATTATATGAATGCTTTATTTGGAAACGCGTTTTTATTTACCAAACTATTGGGATTTTATTTGTATTTGAAGCACTTTATATTGCAGTTACTTCACTTGAGATTTTAATGTTTCTGTTCAGGTTCCTCTTTCAGACAGTAGCTTCTGCCTAAAGTCTTTCTAAAGGTGGAAAGCCTAACATGGTATTTCACTGCTTGCTAGAGAATGACTGTAAAAGGTCCCAGCTTTCATCTTCCCCAGTTTCATTATTTGCCAAGCTATGTGCAGGGAATCTTACTTCATCTATTGTTATTTATAAAACAATATGGTGCAGATCTTTCATAGTCCCTCCAGTTCCTTACATGAATGCCTCAGGTAGATTTACCTTCACATATCCAATCAGACTGATATTACCCTTTTTATTTTTTATTTTTATAACACAAGAGGACTTTTCAACAGCTACCTTCTACAGGCAACAATTTTTGAACACTCTAAAACACACATTTGTATCCAATTTTTATTTTATTTTTGCATCCAATTTTATTTTAGCTTTTAGCCACCATGATTTAGTGATTTGTGTATATTCTCAAAGGATTGTTCCTGGGTGTCAGGAGCAGATTATGTGTAGAAGGCTCAGTAAAGTTGAACATTCATTTTTCTAGTAGACTACATACAATATATGTTTTGACTCATCTGTGAACACAATCATTGTCTGAGGAGTTTTTTCATTCTTAAAAAAAATATCTAATCCCTTACTCTTCATCAAAACAGTGGAACGACCTATTTTGCCTGGTCATGCAGTAGTGCTATAATTCTGTCCAAAGACCTTCCTTCAATTAATTCATAGCCATTCTTATGCATTTCATGCATTAATAACTGTCTGGCCTTCTTTCCATGCCCTTAGAGGAGTACACAAGTACACACATTTAATGTTACATCAAAATACCCTGTTAAGATGACAGAAAAAATCAACAATGCAAAACCTAAGACCAGTCTGTAACATTTCATGGAAAAAAAAAAACCTGCAAGGGAACAAAAAGCTACTTTGAAACTATACATGAAATGAATCACTTTCTATTAATGGTCTACCAAATCTGATCCATCAAAGCACACAAATCTATCATTAAAGGTATCCTAATGGTAGCCTTCAAAGTTTCCCCATCAACAGCAGAATTTGAAAAAAAAACAAACCCAACCAACAGATTGGTGTGGCCAAGAAGAATTAAAAGGAAAAAAAAATCTGATTTGAGACTTAACAAGCTTTCTTGAGCCATCATTAAAACATGGCTTGGTTTTTAGCTGCAATAACCCTTCAATCTTCCACCTGCAAATGCTTTGCCGGTATTGAAAAAGTCTTTTACTTTCTACTTCAGCCCCCTGCAAGATTTCCTGCACAGCACTGATGGGTAGAGAACCATAACCTTACACTCTTCAAGCATTTATAAAGATCTACTGCAACACTTCGATTTCCTGTGTTTGTCATTGTCAATGAAGAAATAAACAACTTGTGTTAGGAATGCTACCCTTTGTCCAGTGTAGTTTTACAAGCATTTATATTCTATGAAAGAAATTACTTTTGTGATTGCTGGTTTTGCTTTATATTTCAGACAAACAAAACTCATACAGCAATTCTTTCTGCTCATTTTTCCACCATTCCCTCTTTTCCTCAGCTAGGATTTCAATACAATGGACCTTTACAAAAAGAAAACCCGAACAAACAAACCCAAACAAAAACCAACAAACTTTCTTCAGCTCCAATAAAAAGGGTATTTGCAAATAGCTGCTAGAGGAGGCTGACCATTGTCCCCATCACTGTAGCTCCTCTACAGAACTTACTCCCTGATGGTAGTGTTAAAGAAACAAAAGCAAGAAACAGAGATGGTACAGATGGGCTAAGGCTAAAAAGCTGACCTATGTGTCACCCCAGCCCTTCTTACCCAGATCCATGCTTTTTGAGGCTTTCAGATTAATTGATTCAGACTGCTTGGCTGGTGTTAAAGATCTGAAGTTGATGTGCTGATCTGTTAAATGCACTGCTGAATTTATGATAGGGCTGTAGGGAGAAAAAAAAGTTATGTAAAATATTAAGGTACCAGTTCAAACCACAAGTGAACTAATTAAAGAATGTACAAATATACATGTGTTTCTTCCTCCAGCTGCTTACAGCATGCATTTTTAAAATCAGATATTGATCCTCAACTTCCTTTTCTGAGACTTAACACTTTCAGTCACTTGGTTTCCCATCACAGATGGAAATACAAATGTAAATTATTAGTAATAACTTTCTTTTCATTTTGCTAGTTCTATCTAATCACTGCATTTCCAAATAACATGCTACAGAATGTTGAAGAAATACTGGCAATGTACCTGGATCAATTTTACTTCATCTGCTAATACAAAATTATTTTATAGCCTTGCACCACTTATGCAGAGGCTGGAGGTCTTATAGAGCATGCTATGAATAAAGAACTCCAGGGTATTGTGTTTGGTTGCTTTGATTTTTGTCTTTTTTTTTTTCATTCTTTTACTTTAAGGCAACTTTCTAAACATTTCAAAATTGCACCTGAGTGAAACTCCAAGTAACTTTCAGCTCAAAATGCAACACCTCAATGCAATCTGAAATCTTACATGTCTCTTTTTGATTAGAAACAGAAATTATTATTATTTTAAGTAGTCGTAAGCAAAAAAGGACTTAGAAAAACAAAAATATTTATTTCCAAATTGTTCAAAGGGTTTAGTTTTACTGTGTCAAAATCCTTTCCCAAGTGTTTTCCTATGCATTTTGTTGAAATGCAGTTTCACGGAAATCAGTGTGACTTGATTCAGCAATTCAATTTTTGGAAAAAACTATACAACACTGGAAAAGTCAGGGTGGGACAAAGGATCTGTAAATTCACCATCATTTTAACACATCATTAGCATTTAAGGGAATGTTTTTCTCTTAGTTTGCTGGAAAAAATTAGGAACAGATTCCAACAAACAACTGTAGTTGAAAATGTAATGCTGAAATGCATTGATCTGTGTAGACTTGTTTGTTTATCATGTCACACAAACCTGCCTGGGAGACCAGAAATAACAAAATTGTTCTAGAGTAATTACTCTGTGTTAGCAAAAAGAAAATAGTTATAAAAATCTTGTGTGAAGCATTCAAGGTATCCATAATAAAATATATCTACTCCTTGCTGCAACCAATCACTTAAGGGTAGTTTTTACTCACACCCATGCACACAGGGACAGACACAGGGCTAAACCTTTAGCTGAAATGCACAATTTCTTAGTATCATTGCAGAGGATGCATGACTATCAAAATTGAACACCCAGCAAACAAGGAAGCAATGTTCAATGTTGCATTTCAGCATCATCATCAGCATTGGTTGCATTCCTCATCATCAGGAGAGGTTGGAAGTATGCCTTTGATTTGAATCCTGTGCTCCTTGAGATAGAGTATGAGCCATTGTGAACTTCAACATGTTTACATTTTTTTACTGCATCTCCAAACTTCTGTATTTACTAAGGAAATTGAAGTGTACAGCTGCTATCAAGCACACCAGGCTTTGCAGAAGTATCTGAAAAATCCACCTAATACCTTTGCAGCTGGTAAAGTGTTCATTAGTTTTTCTCCTACACATTTCAATGTTCAGACTTTCTGAAAATTCATTCTGTAATCTCAAGAATATCTTTGTGTGACATAAAGAGATTCAGTTTCTTACAAACTGTGTTTGGCTTGGACTTTTAAAGCTTTAAGAGACTTCACACTGCATTTACACAATGCACCCGCAGTACAGTTTTAAACTAACTTATTTTTTTTTTTAAATTGGGATTTCTTTTTGTATCACTGAATAAAAGACAGGTATCATCTATCATGGATAGCAGACATACTGCAGCTTATGTACAACTGAAATGAACAACACACTAAATGCTAAAATAACATTCACAGCTTATGTTAAAAGACCTTCCAGGTGACTAAAGAAAGTGGTAAAAATTTAAATAATTATAATCAATTAGAACTATTATCACAACCACTACTGAGCAATTAGTGCTGTAACTATTAAGAGGAGCTGAAGTCCAACCTGTGATTATAATCCTCATTCAGCAGATCCTCACTAGGATGTGGTGGGAGAGGTGGAGGGGTTTCGTTTTCACCATTGCCACGATCAGAAACTGGAAACTCTGGAACAAAATTTAGAAAGGGGTTAAACAACCTGCAGAAACAACTACATTACAGCAGTTCACTGACTGATGACTGGAAGGCCTCAAGCAATGCTGAAGTAAATCACAATTTATTCAAATCCCTAAACTAACTAAACTAGAATTAAAATCACACCAAGCAGAAAATACACCCCTTGGGATTTTCCTGAAGAGCTGATTTTCAGATTTGCATATATATAATTAAAGGTAAATATAGGGAAACTTTGTACTTATAGTGAAGTTGAGTGCAAGGCACAAATTGCTTTACTCCATTTTAGTGGAGCGCTTTATTCCATTTTTAACTTCTCCATAGCTGCATTCAAACTGATTGTAGGTTCATGATTTCAGTCCCTTTGATGGGGAGCATTTATCACCTTTCACATACAGAAGAAAACCACATTCTCAGCAAAGAGCTCAGAAGAAGAAAAATTTTTGTTATCCTACAGCAAGAGAACAAAGAGGCATTTGTTAATTACAGTCTTCACCTTCCTACCATTATGGTAACTCCTTCTTTACCTTTACAAACAGCACCTAGCTAACACTAGCAAATGACTTTTTACCAAGACAAATATGAACTACTCAAACCATTCAGTGGTTTGCTAAGCAACAACACTTAAATACCTGCAATATTTAGTAAGACTGCTGTGCTCACTGTAGGCCAGTTCATTACTGTCCTGTAAATTCACTTCTCGACCCAAAGGTATCATCATAGAAAAAGTCCCTGCATTTTTCAATGTAGATTATGTCTTTACCCCTCCCAGACTTAATAGTAAACATGGACATTTCCTTGCATTTCAAAGGCAGGTAAGCAATCTAACAATAATGACATTCCACACTTCAATGTGATCTGTTCTGTTGCATGGAATGTTGGCAGTCTTTTTGCACAATCCTGTCTGAAAGCACTAACCTAACCTGAGAGAAATAGGGTTGGTAAGGAGGGATCAAGGAGAAAGCAACAGATTATATTTATTTGATAACAGCATGCACATAGCAAACAAAAAATAACCTCCACAGATGACATTTCGCTCAAGAATCCTATAAAATTCCTATTGGCTGGATAGCCTCCTAAAGATGAGAGCCAGAAAAAATAGCTCAAACCCTGTATATCTCAGGAAAAGTGTGAGCATCATTAAAAGAAAGTAAGGATAAGCAGATGAGGAGGAAAGTTTTAATGAGATCTTAAAAAATGGTTGTCAGTCTGATGTAAAATACAGGTATGCTACCTTACCTATACACATGAGCTTCTTGCACTGCGATCCTCATTCTTTCAGGTTTGAATGTAAGAACAGAAAACAAATTAGAAGTAAAAGGCAGGTTCTCACAGGAAGAAGAACTTAGAACAAAAGAGAAACCCATACTGTTCAACGTGATACCAAACGTAACTACCAAAAGGAAGGAGATGATGAAGTTCTGCAAAAAGACTGCAGGACATCAGTAAGAAATGCAGGTGGAATTCCCTGCCAGGGACTGCGAAGTGATGCACAAGGAAGTGGGGGAAAACTCCTGAGACTTACACAAAGGCTCTTATGGCTCTGGAACAGTAAACTAGATGTGCAACGTGAATTGTTCTTTCAATATATGCTCAGTGATGTCAAAGGGATGCAGTCATTTACAAGTGCAAAAAAGTCCAAACACTCCAGCTAGAATTCAATAGTGTGCCTTATTTTTAAATAGTGTCTAAGGTTTCATTCTTCCTATCTGAAAAATGATGCAATATAATTCAGAAGCATATTGAAAAGGTAGCAAGGATAGTTGGACACAGGTATAAACACTCCTACAAGGACCACAGATAAGGATTCTTTAATTTAGAGAAAGAAGCAATAAAAGGGGATACAAGAGGACTCTATGAAATTGTAGAAGCTTTGCAAAAGGTGAAAAGGAAGCTCTCGCTGTCTCATGCACAGTAACAAGAAGACAACCAGTTTAACTATCAAGTAGCACAACTAGGAAAAACACAAAATAGTGTATTTCACAGAACTCACTGCCATGGAGATACTTTGGAAACAAAATTTTTAAAACAGATTAAGAAATGTACCAAAAGTTAGAGATGTATCCACGGCAAAATGGTCCAGATAGAACCTTTGACTCAGTAAGTCCCTAAACCACTGATTATCAAAAGTAGGAAAGAGATGCCTGGTGGAAAAGATTTAGACCTCCCTGGAAAAAAAAAAAAAAAAAAAAAAAAAAAAAAAAAA
>VYXF01007245.1:174188-264981 GCA_013397295.1 Polioptila caerulea
AAAAAAAAAAAAATCACAGTTTCTAAAATGGGGACAGACCCAGAAAGACATTTCTGTAGTCCTTATCCAGGGAAAACAAAAAAAACCACACAGGGGAAATATTATGGCTAGTTTTCAAAGCAATCTTTATATTTTCTGTGACTTTATATCTGTTTTTTTGAAGTGGGATCCAACTGGCTTCTATTTTTAAACTGCATGTTCATTATGTCAGCAAATGTTATACTAAATATACATTTTTTAAAATTCCATAGTCACATCTACAGAAGAAATGCATGTATCTAAGCCATGTAATTTATTTTTAAAATGATGCAAGAGGTTTGATGTATTGGCAAGTGATTGCCTGCAAATGAAGACAGAAGGAAGGACAGCATGCTACACCTCCTTGCAACCTGTTTTTCAAGCTGAATAATAAAAATAAAATAATGTAACTTAATAAAAATGAAATAGCAATAAAATAGTGGTAGAATAAATACAATGAAAGTAAATATGATAAAAGAGAGAAAGAACTCAGAACACAGATCAGTGCTGGGTTGCTCATGGTGACAATATGGCTACAAATCTAAGCTTAGTGGACAGGCAGCACATGTAGCATTCTCTTTTCCTCAGCACAGATTCAGCCATTTGAAAAGGTTATTTTCAACCTCCATACAGAAACACACACACCCCACACAGGCACTGACAGTGGTGTTTCCTCTTGAAACTGGAGCTTTTAGCTTACCTAAGCTTCCTTATGTTGTAAAGTCCACATTTACTGCTTTTGCAAACTATCCATTGGAGCCACAGTGGGAAAAGGAGCCTTGAATTAACAGCAACAACAAATCTGCTTTTCCAGCTCTTTGATAAATGACACAATCAATATCCCAACAACTGATCAGTAACCAACCTAATTCAAGTATTCAGCTTATAAAACATAGCTGTCATGGAAGACTTCCATTAGTGTCCTGCCCAATAAAAACAATAATGCATTTCTAAACACATTCTCCTTCTGCCAAGCTGAGATGCAGTGCTTGGGTAGCGTTTTGGGGAAAGGAAAGTATGGGCACCAACCCTTTTCTGCTACGGTCTCCAGACTCAAATGGAATTACAATTGAACGCAAAGACTACCCTATAAAAATTAATTCCTGTCTAAAATGAATTTGATTCAATCAAGACCTCATTATGCATTCTTCATAGGGCATGAGTCAGGACTATTTACCTCCTTCATACATCTGGATAATATTCAAAACTATACACTTAACTATAAAAAGCAGCCTCATACTTTTACTAGGTCAATCTGATGTTTGATTGGAAACTTTTTAAAAAGAAGTAGCTTTAGTTAAATAAAGAAAACTCGTAGGATTGAATTTTCTTTGAAGGTGAGCTATCTGTTTTATATCCCAAAAGTGCACAATAAATATAACGTACACTTCACGATTCTTCCTTAAAACAGGATGCTGTCACATATGAAAGGAAAGCAAAAATGTGTTTTCCTCTAACATATTCCAAAACTGCTAATGGATGCTTTTCATATTTTCCTGGCACTATTGAAATCATAAGGCTTTTCCAAAGTGACCTCCCAACAAGGTAAGAACATAATATTTGGGAAGTTATATATTTTGAAATCCATTTTTCAATCAATAAATGATGATAGTAAATTACATAGAAAATTATCAGAAAAATATTTAAGAGTCAATTAAATTATAAGACACCTGCATTCTCTTCCTCCCTCTGGAATTTTATGCAAATACACCCACAAACATGATTGTTTGTAATATTTTAAAATGTTCCAGTAATGCTCATTAAATAAGAAGCTTGAAATATCTTGGAATTCTATAATGAGATTTATTACAACTTTTCACCCCAAATCCACTTGTACATACTATCATTTTAAAGAACTCTACAGATATTTAAAACTTAAGGGTTAAAATTAAAACTGGGGTGAGTAGAAAAGGCAGACAGTATGCATGTATATTATCCATGTAAAGATGATAAAAGAGTGTGCATACGTGTGTGCATGTATAAATGAAAGAGGGAGCAAGGGAGATCATGAAACCAATCTTTTCCAAAATAAGAAGTGACTGGCAAACATCAATCTATATAATGTCTAGAAAACATAATAGCTAAAAATGCCTTTCTTTTCTTATTTTGTTACTTTACTTAAATAGATTTTATGTTAATCAAGTTGGAAACCCATCCTGAAGGAATCTTCATCTGACCAGGAAAAGTAAAGTATTTAATTCCTTGAAGGTCAAAAGCCTCCCAAACTACTAAAAAGGCAAGACAGGCCCAGAAAAACACACTCAAAAAAAATACATTAAGTACTAACAAAAAAGAAAAAGCAAGAGTGAAGTAAAATCCTAGTCACACTAAGATACTCAGGTCTCTGATTATAACAACAAATGAAATCAGAATAATTTAAATTGCCTGTATCCCAGCAATTGCCTTAAGGAAGTAGCAGATAGTCAAAACTACATCAATATATTAATCCTAAATTAACTTCTTCTTGAATAATATTTTCTTTTGTTCTAATACTTGTTGAATCAAAATAAGAAGCAACTTTTAGCCTAGCCTCAACAAGAACAGCAAGACCAGGAGATATCAACCAGAAACATTTTGTGAGTCTCCTCTCCAGGAGAGAAAGAATTCTGCCAGGAGAAGCTCTCCATGACCAAGACTTTAGCCATCACCTTTCACACGCAAAACCACTGGGACTGGAAAGACAGGGATGTACTAAATGGATTTACTGCCTGACCTCTGCGTGCACCTCCAGCCTGCGGAGCACGACCAGCTGGATCCTGCCGCGGATGTTGCCCTCCATGGACATGGAGCGCCGCAGGGTTTCCATGGCCTCGTGGTTGGACTTGCCCAGGAGCGACTCCCCGTTCACGGCGACCAGCTGATCGTTCACCCGCAAGCGACCGTCCTGCAAGCAGAGCACAGAGAATCACCAACACCGCCAGGAATCCATGAGCAGAGGTGCCACACACGGGAAGGCACGGTGCAGACAACCAGACATTGCTCCTGTAACTCAATAAATAAAAGACTGGACAGCGCCAGAGATAACTTTGTGTCCAGTACTCGGCAATTTTCTCTCCCTATTTATTATATTTTTGGAAAGAGTTTATAGTGCAAATAAAAACATAAACATTCATGCACAGACCAATCTTTTTCTTGCATTTGCAGTTTATTTGTATCAGTTAAAAAAATTAAATAATTTTTAAAACACCAAACCTAACAGGCAAAAGCAAAATAATACAAACCACAAAAACCCCCACCCACCCCATTCCCCAAAAAAAAGGAAAAGAAGCTTTTTTGTTAGTTTAAAGGGCCACACGGTAACTATTAGCATCCACGCTGCAACCACAAAGGAGTAGTATGACCTATTTTTCATGCATTATTATCTGTTATTAAGATCTGGTAAGAAATAGCTCCAAAAATTTTGTCTTATAATCTTATTGCGGTGTATCTTGTCACAATTCTCATGCCATCATATGGGTCAGCATCCTCAGTACAGAATGGTCATTAAAACTTAAGCATCCTTATTAATTACTGCTATCCCTATTTCACAACACCCAAAACGGCTGCCAATAACAAAATTAGGGTTGAGCCATATCAAGTAACCCGTGCTTTAAAAAACTAATTCAGCTTCATTTGCCAAAGTTAACTGACACTTGTGGGTGTAATAAAATTGTGGACACTGCTATTTTGTGATTTAGGAGTCCTATTGCTGTTGTCATTATGATCTGTGATTTATTTATTTTCATAAAAGAACGGGCCATGGACTCTTCTCTCTTTATCAAGAAAATAAGGTCTATTTAATTGAGACACAGAAATTTCTTTTAAAGCTTGTCAAGTTCAAAGTTATCAAACTGGCATCAGACCTCAAACAAGGAGGAGAAGGAGTAAGAAATCAAAGATATTGGATATAAGAAGGTGAAGAAACAATAACAGGGAAGATCTTGCACAGAAATACAGTGCTTGGTTAAGATGAGTCTGATTCATTCCCAGGCTCAGCACAAACTCTTCATAAGGCACTCATCCCAACTGTTTACATATTTCATGCATCTGAGCAATACAAAATATATATACTATCTGGTTTCTATTTTTTTTCTGTACCTAAGATGTTCAATTCACAATTCTGTAATTGCTGCCAAGTCTAAGTAATTTTTGAGTGAGTTACAGTAGCTGTGACACACCCGGCTTTATTAAGTGCTATTTTTGTTGGAACTGCATATCATCATTACTCCAGCAGGGTACAGATAACCACAAAGCTGAAAGAAAAAACAATATATAACAAAATCTAAAATAAACTGGGATGGACAAGAAGATGAAAAGAAATAATTAGGAGATGAGTCACTCAGAGAAGGAAAATGAAGAGAAATAAAACTTTTCTTAGGAGGGTGTGGGAACGGAGGATAGAAAACAGAGGCACCATTTAGAAGATACTGAAACCTCTCCCACCTCTCTGCTGAATATTTCATGCCAACTTAGATGTACATACAATCAAAGCCAGCAAGTTAACCCCACCCTTTCTCCACATACAAATGATGCCATCACAAGAGCTAAAGTTTAGGGAAACAAGAGTTAACGTTGCTGAACTGAAAATTTTATTATTTGCACATGTCGCAATTCCTCTGTGTTCAATCAATTTGCTGAAATGAATGGAGCTATTCAGAGAAATAGGAGTTTGAGGAAAAAATATTTTATTTTTTGTAAGTTTCTCTAAGACTTTGAAAATTTTACAGGTCCTCATGTCCTCCCTCTATGGTCCTACAGTTTCTTGGATTACTGTTTTTCCTTTCTGGAAAAAATCCTACCATGTATAAATATCTGTTAAAATTTCTTTCTAAAGTATATACAAATACAAGGCCAAATGCATCTGGTCACGACCACATCTGTGAAGAATGCAACTGTCCTGAACACAGCATGTATTTTTAAATGAATCACTGAGCCTCACAAGGCTCTGTATTGGCCTGATTTTTAATTTTCCTTGTAGTACTTTTGTATGAGGCTTTATTTATATTTTAATTACATTACTTCTTAAAGGGCTTCTTTTGATGCATCCTCCCTAACTCCCACTCTGCTATGTGCAGCATTTAAATGAAAAATTCAACTTAAATTCAACATTTCAATTGTGATCGAAGAAAAAAGATGTGCATCATTCATAAATGTTGATCAATCACACTTGCTAAGTCACCTGTACAAGACAGGCTGGAAGACAGCTGAATGCTGTTTTCACACAACAGGCAGAAGTTACTTCACAGAAAAACCTTTTGCCTCTTTAGAGACCAGGAAAAAAAAAATCCCGACGTCTAAACAGTTTCTAAACACAGATTTTCACATCCCTTGTGTTATGGCCTGGTTTGGAAGCCTGAACTGCAAGAAAATCTGCTTGGCTCAAAACAAGCTAAATGTTGTTTTAACACGTTTCTTCTTTCATCTCTGAGAGGTAGGTTTCTTTGTGGCTTTTGAGTAGGAAAACAACATTTGGCATTTCAGCAGAACAGTTTTCAAATGCCATCTCTGGAACTGTGAGTGAGCTATTCTAATAGAGGCTGATGTTATTCTCTCCTCACTTATTCAGGAAATGCTGGGTTTTTTATGGTGACTCACAGCAAGGGGCAGAATCTACCACCACCACACGGCTGCCATATTCTCCACAGCCATTCACAAGACTCATGCTTTTTACAGTAGAGCAGGGAGATATAATGCCATGATTTTCAAGGTCTTATGTTTTTAATCTAGGCACAATAAGCTATTTCCCTTATCACACCAATGACATTTCTGTCAGAAATGCTCTAATGGCGATTATTGGAATTATCCAGTTTCCCCATCCATTGCACACAACAAGCAATGTTTACTGCAACAGCATGCAGAAGGACCAAGGACATCCGAGCTAAACCATATTTGAAATGAACAAATGCACATATAGAAAATATTACATTATTTCTTGTAATGGCTCTGTTTCATTTTAGCTGCAGTGGACTGCAAGTGCCTGATCCTCAAGAATGCATCATAAGTGAAAAGTCAGGCTGTCTCGAGGTGAACAAGGCTGAAATCCTCAGAGTTAGGGAGAATGACGATACATTTAAATTCAGTCAAAAGTTAGTTTTCTTCACATGAAAGGTCCTGCGTAAGCACAAATATCCACTAACCTCTTTATCTTAGTGTTGTTAAAAAACAGATACCTCGAAACTACGAAAGAAGGTTAAGAAGGGACATAATGCTTCAATCAGCAAAAGCAATTGGTTTTATTCCTGCGGGATACAGTGTTAGAATACAAACCTGGAACTTTTAAGGCATTTTTATTTTGTTTGATTTTGTAGGCAGAGCATTAAAGAGAACTGAGTCATACTGTAGCACATATGATGCATTGACGTTTTCTAAAACCTTCAGCTAGGACAAAAGAAAAATCATGAAAGATAGAATTAAGTATTTAAGTTTTCCATTATGGTTTTTAAACTTTGCAATGCCACTAACACACTAGAGCTAGATTAATGTGTTAATATATCAAAAAACTTAAAAATATTAGCCTTTCTTCAGACCTTGGTTCAAGTCAATAACAAGAAACGGTAACCAAAAAAGATGGTCTGCATCTCATAGTCTACTCTTAATTCTAAAAAACACATGGGACAAAAAAATTTATTGTCTCAAAACCTTCACACAGCAATAGAAAGGTTGAGGATTTACTTTATCAGTAAAACAAATGTGTTGAAATTCTACATATTATATTTCTTTTTCTGAGGAAAAGCAGTGACTGTATAGACAAGGGGATAAAGTTCCCACTTGTATTAGCATGATACACCAGTATCGAAAAGATTTTGAATTCTAAATGCAGAAGTGAGAAATAGTGAAAAAATTCTCATGTCAGTGAGCATTAAGGTTTCCTCCTGTGACAGTTTCCCAAGAAAACATTGTACACTGAAAAGCAAATGCACATGTCTTAATCCATAATAATCCATTTCAGAGAATACCAATGAATAGCATGGGAAAATGCTCTGGACAACTACCAGCTGGAAAGAAAGGTTTTTTATTTCAAAACTTGCTCCAAGAAGAGATTTAAAATAAGGACAATAGGACATCTTTAAATATTTATGCACAAATATGCGCATACTTTTTAACTTGATACAAGATATTTTATTATTTGGTAATAGCCACTGATTAGGTTGTGTTCTATATAAGGGTCATTAGACAGAAGAAAGACAGCTGTTGTCCATGCATTACACAATAGTAGACTGTGAGTCTTACAACATTGCCAAAATGACTGCATTCTGTGAGCACTTGCACACAGGACAGAGTCCCTGAACAGTTCTGGTTGAAGCCAGAGCCTCATTTGCTCTGGAGCCTCCATTCAGATCCATTACCACAACACAGGTCTAATTGCTGGAAGGGTTATAAGGAGGTAGAATGGAGAACAGGTCACAGGACTACAGGCCATCACAAGACAAAATAATCTGCCAGTCATGGTGACCTACTGTGCTGTTCACTCAGGGGTGAGCATGGGAGTCCTGCTTTAGCAGTCTCAAACTCAAATTAACTGCCCTGGAGTCAGTCACTGTGGGGGGATAAAGAGCAGCAAACACACAGAGCTAGGAGAGCTTGTCTTATGGGTCTGGGATGTGATAAGTCAGGCAACCAGCCCACTAATATGGAGTATGGCTCCACAGCTTGGCTATTCAAAACGAGGAGTTTATCCACAGCAATGCACTGTAGCTGCAACTGGTGTGGACACAGAGCTGGGGAAGCAAAGAGGGCAGCCTCATTTCCACAGTAAAATGAGTTGCACTCTGCAGCAGATGTGCACATGAATTGAGTTTATCCAGCCCTAATTTGGCCAAATGTGTGTTAACTCAGTTCTGGTATAATCCAATCAGATGAAGATCCAAGCTTTGAAATAACTGTGAGACTAGGACAGGTAAATAACAGAAGCAGGGAACTATTAAACATTCTAATGAAAGCTATAACCTTGATTATTGCTATTTACTAACTGGTGTAAATAGATGATCTCTGAAGTTCTAATGCTGTGAATTGTCTTACTCAGCAGGCTGATGTCAGTAGAGCAATTTACATAACGCTGAATTAAAAGGTACTTTTACAGACAAGAGAACTGCAAGGAATTGCCAAGATAAAAGATAAAAATTACATTATGGTTCTACAGGTGTTAAACATACCAGCTCTGAAAGATTAAGTAATTTGTTTCCAATTCAGAGTAATTACTTTTTCCAAGTTTTATTTTGGGGAAAAAAATGCAGTCAACAGATTTCCTAAAGATTAGACAATAACTCAAACACTTTTTAATCATAAAATATACAAGTGTCTTTGGACAGTGCTTAGAAGGAAGAGAACAACTCTTGATACTGCTATTTATCAGTTTAATATTACCAATTCAATCCCCCTCAAGAACAACTGATAACTTCTGCACAACTGATATCAAGCTCAGCCAAGACACATTTTTAATACAGTGATAAAAAATATTATTAATAAAAACCAAGAAAATTATGAAAGTTTTTCTTTACAGGCACAGTGTAGGTATCAACTTCTCTGTCACTAAGCCAATCAAACTTTTCTCTTCCTGTAGGCTGTGGGGAGGCTGGAAGGCAGCCCCTACTCATACCTACCCATCCTTATCCTTCTTCCCCTTCCCTATTTCCTGCAGCATCCAAATGCTCCCCAAGGTTTGCACCAATTCTTTTTCACTTTGGCAAACTTTGTTGCTTCACACAACCCCAGAAACCACGGGACAAAATATTAGATTTATAGTTCACCCAAAAGAATGAGCCACAAAGGTATTTGTACCTAGAATACTTCTCAAGTGGGATCCAGCACTCAATATAGAAATGACAGCATTCCAACACATTCATCTCCTGATGTGCTTCTTCCATACCTTAAAAGCAGCACCTCCGTGAATAACTGATTTGATGAAAATCCCAAGATCAGCTCCTGTCTCACGAGATTTGTTGCCTTTCAAGCTCACACCAAGTCCAGCAGAGCCAGAATCATTCAGAGGAATCTCAAAGGTCAGCTGCTCTGTGGTTTCTGGAGAAAAAATACTGCAGTTTGGCTCTCCTTTCTGTTGGAGAAAACAAGGATGAAAATAGGGGTGAAAAGTCAGAACGAGTGGTATCCACAGATTTGTACAACAAGAAATAGCCCTCTTTTCCAGAAAGTAGCTTGAAGAAACAGCCTTATAATCAACAGTGCATTTAGCTGCCATTTTGTCACAAGATCTGACTTAATTTTTTTTTTTAATGATACCTGGGAATATGTTTAAACAGAAGGTAAAATAGCTTCGTTCCACATGATATAAAACTGATGTTGCAGCAGAATGTAGAAAAGACGTTTATAACACAGCTGCATTAAAAATGTAAGCCATAAAACTCTCAACATCTTTACATGCAGCTCATAAACTATAATGACAGTTGTACTGTTAAATCCCATACCCTTCAAAAATTGAGTTTCATCCTTAAAAAATTATCCTTCCCTTAAACCTGTCTGCAGAGGAAAGCTGGTGTAACAAAAGCAAAGGTGAAAATTGAAAGCACAGTAAGTTATTCTGCACTAACTCCTTCAGTACATCCCATAGAGGTTTGATTGTTTCTTTTTCTTTCTGGTATAGGTTAATCCCAAGATTTTCTCTAGATTAGAGAGCTGTTTACAAGACTGTCAAGTCAAGCATATACAGATTCAGAAGATCAGAAAGAACTTTCTTTTACTGTACACTGTATCTGCAGTTTTGTAGGGCTGTCTGTTGCTGGGCAGAGGGGAAGGGGTGTGGTTGTCTTTTAGAAAGCAGATTAGAATCATAAAATTAAACACGATCAAATTTTTGCCTAAAATATTTATCTTGACACACCTCAAAAATAAAACAAGGACAAAGAGACCTATTATGGAATAAAGCATTCATGGAAACAGTGCAAAAGACTTTATGCAACACATTCGATTTTATTTCATTTTTCCTTCTCCATGTAACTCTAAGACAATCAATAAACTTTTGTTTCTTGTCATTTGGACATTTCTATTCTTTGAAACAGTAGCATTAAAAAATTAATAGGAAAAAACTATGAAAAGGAAGCACACAGACAATTACAAGCTGAAAGATGACTGACTGCTGCTTCCAAGGGTGTCAAATTCTTATGTTAAATTATCAAGTAGAGGCCACCTGCAAGGAGTGCAGTAGCTGGGCCAATCCTCCTCTTCCCCAGTGAGAGATGACCTCCAGGACCTCAGCTGCAGCACATTCAGTGTCAATGCAATTGTCAGTAGGGGTGCCAGCAGTACAGATGTTTCCTCAGCAGCCAGAGCACACCTGTGCATTCAGCTATCACGCTGTCTGATCAACCAAAGTATGACCCCAGAACTAAAGGCACAAATCAATATCCTGAAGCAACAGTAGCACCTAAGTATACTTGCATTTATTTCAGATGCCCTTTCACTGATAAGGAGCAACCACTGGGTAGAGAGGAATCACATCAGCCAGAAAACCATCAACCTCAATCCCAATATCCAGCATGTTTAAATTTTTCCTGGACTGTAACTACATGATATTAAAGTCAATAGAGTTTGCCTAACTGTCAAATATAAAAAATGAAATAGCACCAACACTGACAATTGTCCTGTTACCAGCATTCATCTCCAGTGCCTACGTTACACATTTGTGCCTCTGGTTTTGTTCACCAGGAATACAGAATTCTCAGTTACACATCTGTCACTTCTATTTCTTAGCTTTGGATATGGACATCCTGAACATAACTCCCCAAAGCCTATAAATTTGTAACAACTGTGAACAATACAGAATGGTAACTTGTGAACACTCCTCCTCTGACTTCAGAAGAACCAGTGTAAGGAAAAAAACCACTACTGGCCTTCTAACATAACCATTTTGCGTTAAATGTTTTAGAGAAAAGATTTTCTGCCAAATCTTCTGTTTTTTTCAACTTGTGCATATTCTTGTCAGTTGATTCTAAACTCTTAGATCAGAATTCTACTCAACTGCACATCCTGTCAAGAACTGGACAGAAGCAATTCTTCTCAGAGTCTCAGACTGAGAAGTGATGACTCCTGCCTTTAGGACAGCACTTAATATTACTTTCCTGTTCCCTTAGGCAAGCAGTTCCTGTGTGTTTCTGCTCTCCTTCCACTTTAATCTGTGACATCTGCACTAGACTTGCCCCTTCTCTGTGTCAATACTGTGGTTTTGTCTTTGCCCATACCACAAGAAAGGCAGTGAGAGGGCTGTCAGCACAGGACATACAGCTCCTGGTGCTCATGCCTGTCTTAACCAGAGCCAGCTGCTTTATAGAGCTACCTCAGCACAAACTCGGACTTCATGTAAAGCTGAATTTGGTCACCCCTCAGAGCTGCTCAATGTTCTCTATTTCCCAGCTTCCTTTAATGTAATTATGCCATGCACTAGCCCTTGTTAAGTAACCTACCACATCACTCTAGGCATGCCCAGATGTGTTCAGCAGGACTCCAGACAAGTACAGCAAACTTTAGTCAGTAATTCATTTCCTGTGTTTTCTTAGTACTTAAATTGGAATCTGTAACATTTGTCTACCATTTTCCTTGCTACAGTTTTCTATGAAGCAGATCACTTAATCATATCAAAACCTCTGTAAATTTAATGTAATTTGCTTTTACCTGTTACTGGAGAACTCTCTAATATTTTTTAAAGTCCTTCATTTTTTAAAGTTTCTTGTTCAACATAGTCCAATCATTCCAAACATCTCTCATTTTCATTATTTATATTCAACTTTATCCAAAGATCCAGCAAAAGCTGATTAAAAAATAATGCTGAACTTTGTCTAATAGTACTATCAAAAATTTGTTACCCATGATGAAGGCTGAATGACAATTCAAAGATTTCACAGGGATAGGTAAGAGGAAAGGAGATGCATATCTACAAGTCAGTGATTAATTCACTGTAAGGCAAGTGAACTCTGTCTTTACTCCCTTAAAATTTTCCTTGGCTACCCCTTGTACAGCATCTGATAGCAAATGCCTGGTAGTAAGTCTACAACATCAAGACTATTTGGTGCAAATACAAGATTGAAACTCTTATTTGTGGGAGAATGTGAGAAGCAGTAGAAAGGAAGAAAACCAGAGAGGAAAAAAGGGATGAACAAAAACTAGAAGCTAGATTTCATCCTACACTTGCTGAATGTTTTCAAATTATCATCCTGATCATAATGCTTTTCCCAAGCAATACCTTTCACTGATGACAAAAAAAGCTCCAGCCATCCTTAAGTTAACAGCTCATCAATTAACTGCTTCTCTTGGGCAGCTAATTTAATGAATTATGGCCCCTGTTCCTAGAATATGCAGGTATGAATATTAAATGTTGATAGTGACTCACAGAGTTGGATTCCTACTGCTTCTATTTCCCTGACTTTGCTAAAACATTATCCCAAGACATTAATACTTTACAATATAGCAACCACCATCAGCTGAATTATGGTCTGGTAAAAGCAACCCTCTCCAATGCACTAAACTTTGAATTCTATTAGAAACACTTCTTACCTCGAGATCATCCTAGAATCTGAACTTACTCAAACACAGAATGAATGAAATGAGCTGCAACACAAATATGTTTCTAGCCTGGAAAAAACTTACAGCTTTATGCTATAAATTACCCAGCCAACAACCACATCATGTATTTTCCATAATAAATGTATCATACGCCAGCAGTTCAGGAATTAAATGATAGTATATCACTGAAGCTATTCCCTACTGCAGACACAGGAAAGTAACCCAATTTACAGGATAAACAAGAAAACTTCCCATAAATCGATGTCCAAATAGCTAAGTGGTGATCCCTCAGGATGGTTAGAGCTTTGAGATGGCCTGGCCTGTGTTTTTCACACAGTCCCAGAGGGGGTATAGTTGGAAGGGAGAACACTGGGTCATCAGGCCCAATCCCCCTGCTCAAGCAGGGTCATGCTGGAGCACATAGCACAGGATTGTGTCCAGGTGGTTCTTGAATATCTCCAGTGAGGGAGAATCCACAACCTTGAGCTCCCTTAGCCTTTCCTCATAGAGATGCTCCTGTCCCTTTATCCTTTCTGTTGCCATCCTCTGGACTTGCTCCAGGAGCTCTGTGTCTCTGTCGTGCTGAGGAGCCCAGATCTGGACACAGCACTCCAGATGTGCCTCAGAAGGGCTGAGCAGAGGGGCAGGATCTCCTCCCTGACCTGCTGGCAATGCTCTTCCTGATGCACCCCAGGATCCCATTGGCCTTCTTGGCCACAGGGGCTCACTGATGGCTCAGGAACAGCCAATTGTCCACCAGGAGCTCCAGGTCATTCTCTGCAGAGCTGCTCCAGCAGGCAATCCCCAGTCTGTGCTGGTGCATGGGGCTGTTCCTCTCTAGAGGTGGGACCCTGAATTTCCCTTTGTTGAATTTCAGAAGGCTCCTCCCTGCCCATCTCTCCAGCCTGTCAGGGTCCCTCTGAAGGGCTGCACAGCTCTCAGGGGGACCAGCCACTCCTCCCAGCAAACCTGCTGAGGAGGCATCTGCCCCTTCATCCAAGTCACTGATGAATAATGGGCCCAGCATTGAACTTTGGGGGACACCAAGGCCTCCAATGAGCCCCTGTGTCACTGCTCAGCCAGTTCTCAATACACCTCACTGGCCACTCACCCAGCCCACACTTCCTGAGTGACAATGTTGACAGTCTTGCTGAAGTCAAGGTAGACAATGTCCCTCATCCATCCAGGTGCTTGTTTCATTGTAAAAGGCAATCAGGTTAGTCATGCATGATTTACCATTAGTGAATCCATGCTGGCTGCTCCTGGTTACCCTCTTGTCATCCATGTGAACAGACTTCCCTGAGTCCTCCTTCTTGCCCTTTCTGAAGACTGGGGTGATACTTATTTTATTCCAGCCCCTGGGCACCACTCCTGACCACCACGACCATTCAAAGATGATTTTGAATGGCCTCCAAAGCGCTCTCAGCACTCATGGATGCATCCCATCAGGGCCTATGGACTTGTGGATGTCAGGTTTGCCTAGGAGCTCTCTAACCCAATCCTTCTTGACCAAGGGAAGTTCTTTCCAACATTCCTTTGCCCTTGTCTCCCAGATGAGAGAATCCTGAGGGCTGGCCTTGTCAATGAAGACCAAAGCAAAAAAAGGTGTTTGGTAACTCTGCCTTCTCTGCATCCTCTGTTACCAGGCTCCCTGATTTGCTTAGTAATGGCCCCACATTATCCTCAGTTTTCCTTTTGTTATGGATGTATTTGAAAAAGCCCTTCTTGTTGTCCTTGACCAGATTTAATTCCAGATGGGCCATGGCCTTCCTTATCTCATTTTTACTTACACTGACAACTCCTCTATAATCATTCCAAGTGACCTGACCCTGCTTCCATCTCCTGTGTATTTCCTGCTTACGCTTGAGTAATGACAGGAGTTCTCTATTCATCCACGCAGGTCTCTTGTTCCCTTTGCCGAGTTTCTTGCTCATTTCTTTCCTTTAAGAGGGGTACATTGAGAGAGGAACACTCTTAAGTATTGATAAAATTTACTCAACAGAGACACAGGTTGAAGTTAAACACCCCACAACCAAAAAACTCCAAAACCAAAAAAACAACCCAAAACTTAAAGAATCAGTCTCCACCGTTCATTTTGTTCTTGCTGGGCAGGTCCTAAATCTTAGCCTGTCACCTTTCAATGGCTTTTACAGCTGCAACAAGCTCTGAACAGTCCCCTCCTGATAAGCACATCTCTGCAGCCTAGTGATGTTTGTTCTCAAATATTTAAAGGAGTCTGTCAGCCAGAGCTGCTGCTCAAAGCTCCCTCCTGGTTGCACCATCCAGCATTCTAGACAAAGATCTCCTCCCTCTTTCCTGGACCAGAAGGCAACAGACAGAAGTTGTCTAAGAGGAAATCTTCTCGCTTGCTGTCCAGATTTGGTGGTTAAACAGAACAGCAAACAACCAGACAGGTACTATCCCTCTCAAGGCAAATCAGGACAGGAATGTTTTAATCTACCGATATACCTGCATGCAACTTCAGTAAAATCAATTCTGACATTTACTGAATCACCAGAAACCAGACAGAGGAGTTCAGAGTAGAGTTTATATGAAGGTGAGAGAACAGAGAGTTTGCTGGATATGAAAGCAGAAAGCCCTAACAGCACAGTACTAAATAATATTCAGCAATGCAGACTGAAAACCTGTATCTAAGGGTCTCAAGACACGTTTAATTAATCTTCTGCAAATGATTTTAATTTTTAGAAGTACATCTATATCTCAGATATCTGATTTCTTAATTAAAAGATTATAATAAAGGATTATTAAAAATAGTCTAAATTTTGACTGGTCTCACCAATAAATTCTCAGTGTTTTTATTAAAGACCTCAGAGAATATGATTTTAGCCTTCTCCTACTCCCACAATACACAGCTCCTCAGTCACCAGAGCAGTACAGTCAGAATGATAACCTTTGGAAAAAGTACTGTGCATTTTATTTTTCCACTTTCTACTTAGTCAATGGTTATATCCACACAATATTGTGTCAATCCCCTGCCTACCATGGGACACCACTTTCAATTAGTCCTTTTATTTAATTGTACAATGCCTGTTCTCACTGACCACAGCACTTTTAATCTGTGGATTTATGATAACCTAATGCTAATCTCTCACTGGAAAGGTTGCCTTATATATCCTTATTGTGTTTTGTGCCAAACGAGAAGCTTACAAAAAAAATTAGCTCTCATTTAGGCAGGAAGGAAATAGCATTTGTTTAACACAACAAGAGACCTTTCAGTACCTGTCTGGTGCCCTTGACCAACACACTATTATGGCCTCTCAATATGCTGACTGCCCCTTGCCTGGCTGCTCAGTTCTGATAAGAGATGTCAACTCCCTGGGGTGCCATTCAGAGCTGACAGCAAAAGGCAAAAGACCCAGGAGGTCTTTTTTCAAAGGTTTATGAAGGAAGTAAGACATTTGCATGCTTTTGCAATGAATTTCTGATAAAAATATTTAGATTGTGGCACCACATAACTATTATTGGCAGAAAAGCTTGAAAAGAAGATACCCTCTATTTGCATCACGCTCCATGTTCTTCCCAAGCACTTAGCCACAATTAAGAAATACTTTGCTGACAGCTCAGTCATTCAGTCACTATAAACTCTGCACTGTATTTTGCAATAGACATATTGTAGCACTCTTAAAAGTAATACTCAAAGGTAATACACTGTTGTAATCTTGTCACAATCTAGTAAATAACTGAAATCATGGCTGCATGTATTCATCTTTAGCATTTCTGACAGATATTTTATATTGGCTTCTTTAAAATTATCTGTACTCCATAGTGCAATAAAAACTAAATGGCCACTAATGGCACACCCTGCTAAGACAAGAAAGGCAGTAGCAAATCCATGGAGATATATGATAGCATGCTTGGATAATTTTAACATTAACACAGTACACTATGAATTTGTGTCATGTTAGATAGAATGTGTCTGGCTTGAATTACGTAGACTCTCTGGAATTACAGCTTCAAAAACTGACAAAACTAGACTCAGCTCTTCATCCAAGGTAGACATAGTGCATTTCAGAAATGGAGATTCCCCAGTTTGCTTGACTTGCATATTCGAGAACCCACCAAAGAAATGGTTGGCCCATACAAAAATTTTGTATTTGTAATTTGGTGCGCACTGCTCCTCAAAATTAAAAAATGCAGCCTCACTTTAACCTTTTAAGCTACATAACTCTAGGAAACAGAGGGAGAAAAATTAACTAGTTCAGTCCTCAGTCAAGGTCAGCCTTGCTGTGAAAACACCCATTTTCAGCCCACGTATGGGGTAAGCAGTGTGCTTACACACCCTGCCGAGCTGGAGCCCTACGCAGTTAATGCACCTTGGCACTTAGAGCCTAAAATGAAGATGGAAGGCTGTATGGTATTTTCAGGGTGAATTTAGGGTTGCTGCTACTGAATAATTTCAGAATTCATTCTGGGCACAGGTCATAACACAGTGATATACAAATACAACCCTTTACTCAGGCTTACTGTTTAAAAGGCATGGTAAACAAAGCAATAAGCAGGGTACAATTCTTTTATGTCTACTTCAAACACCACATGGATATGTTTTACATTAAGTCAGCCTAGGAAAACTTTTTTCTAAGTTTTGTATGTATTCTAAGACAGAAAGGTTTTAGAAACGTTCATATGGTATATGGAATAAAACTGGTGACCCTTGTAAATGGCAAGGCACTACATTTGTTAGCAGGATTTAAAATTGTCAAAATACCCTGGCTTTATTAAATGCAAATACTGTAGATCTGGGTAAATGCATCTAAAATATATGAAGACTCAATTTCTGTCAAGACCAGATTTTATATGCCTCTGTTCTGAAGTATATACACTTATGATTTCATACATTAAAGTGGGCTTCCAAATAATTTCAGGCAACCTCAGAGCTAAGACTTATATTATGAAGTAAGCAGTTTTCATTTCCCAGTGTTCTGAGGTAGGGTTCCTAAACCAGAATTTTGGGTGGTAATCCCATAACACAACTTATGAATACATCATCTCATAGTACAAGTAACATTATGCTTTTCTCACTTTACTTGTTCTTTACCAGCAGGCAGAGCACCATCAGAGGTTTTTGCAGGCAATGAGGGTTTTTACCAGGTCTTTCAGACCATTCTTTTAAGGTTCCTTATGTTTGCTGGAATATTGGAACAGTGGTCTCTGAAAGGCAAATCATTGCTGGATCCTAACACTCTGATGGGCCTGACAGAGAAAGCAATAATAGATCAGATGCAATAAGGTCTCTGTGGCCTCAAAAAGGCTGACAACTGCTATCCCATGGAAAAATCACATTTTCTGTGCTGGTACCTTTATGGGCACTTCATTGCACATGAGAGATCAAAACCAGACACTTTTTAAAGGTACACAGACTCCCAAGGAATTTATTCCCCTTTGGTAAATTAGGGGGTCGCACACAAATCCTGGATAAAGAGATACTTTTCACTGTGACAGGGAAGATTGTTGCATTCCTTAACACTGATCTCTCACTGACTTTTGTAAAGAGCACAATCAACACAACTCAAAGAACAGTTTCCAGTACTCTAAGACATAATGAAATAGTAATCATCTTCTGAAATACATAATGAAGCTGAAAACCTTTGAGGGGGTTCACTACACAATGTTTTGTCTTTAAAAATATACATTTCTGTAGACACAACCTACACTTGCTTCTCAACTATTCCAGGTGAAGAGAATAGGTCCAAAAATAAACTTGTCTTTAAAACAACCAGGATATTTAAAAATCTACATAGTTTATAAATTATGAAAGATGCCATGTGCATTCACAATATCCTTGTCTTCGTTACACAGAACATCTTCTTGTGTTTGGTATTAAAATTCAATACATACTTCTTTTTTTTCCCCTATCCAATTAATCTCCCTTAGAACAGAGGTAGCACAATAGAGAAATGGTACTTGTTGGAATCACTTTCTGACTGAAATTATTTGTGCATTTCTATATAATTGAGCACTAGAATCACAGTTTTGAACTACAAAAACAGGTGCAAAAATGGTTAAGTCTAGGCTGTAATTTCACCTATTATTTCCTGCACATAAAAAGGCAAGCAACAATTAAAAGGAAGCAATTGAAATTAAGCTTTGAATATTAAAACAAATAGGCCAACCGGTTTTCCTTCAGGCATATAAGTTCAAGGCAGTGGAAGAAATTAACTGGGGAAAGACTAAAACATAAAAGTTAATCATATGGTAAGTAGAAAAAAAATGCTTAATTGAACTTGCCACTCATCCTGCTTCCTTCCATCCTGTATAATACACATGTAAAAAAAGACTTAAAGACCAATACCATGTTTAGTACATTGTTGTTCATTTAGCTATTGTTATAAAAATGATGGTTTGTTCCCTTTCACCCCCCATTCTTCAGGAATCAGTTAATACGCCAAGAAAGCACCGAAGTAGCAATTACAGTTGCAACTGGTAAGTCAAAGAGATCTTTAAAACAAAACATAAAGGGTATGCAAAAATTACAATGTATGTGCTCTAACTTACGGAAAAATGCATGCAAATATTTTTGGTGCTATACTATTTCTTGCAATTGCAGAACAGTCACATTCCTCTGCTCATGTGCATCATACTGAATAAAGAACTGCAAAGGATCATAGCACAGAATGAGTTGCACCAGAGCTGTTCTCATTCAAGCAGTTTTCCCTGTTTTAACAATGTGGGGATAAAGAAAGAGGAGAAGTAAATAATTTTTGCATCATTATTAAAAGAAATGGAACTTTCAGATCACATATTTTCCCTAGAGGAAAAACATGATGCAACAGACACACGTGATCAAAAACCTGCATTTCCAAAACACAATAGAATGATAGCCACAGTTTGATGTGCACTCTATTCACTTTGAGAGGAGCTGGAAAATCTAAACCTATTCAGTTAAACCAGTTTCTTTCTGTAACATTCACCATCCTCTAGAAAAAAGTGTTACACAGTTTAAAACCCAAATGCACCTTAAAGAACACACTAATCACTGACCACTCCATAGACTGTGGTAATTAAGTGAATCAAGATCTTCCCCCAGAGTTTTGGAATCAGCTCCTTACTTAGCTGCTACATTGTCAACAGCTGGCATGAATTACTGGGAACATTTGGCTAACTGGATAATAAGGAGAACAGCCTGTGGTTGGTCCAAATTCTACTTCACTGATCTGTTTCAAAATATATATATATAAAAAAAAATTCATTAGAGCCGTTGACTTTTTTTTAAAGGAGTAATAACCCTACAAATACTGGGTTTTCAATTCTTTTTCCTTGCTATGCACAAACACTGTAACTGTATAACTCTCAGATGCTGCAAAGGTCAGTAACCAAAGCCCCAATTCCCTATAATTTAATAATGCTTTTTTGCAACACTGATTCATCCTCACCCATATCACATCTCAGCTGCTGTGGCAAAGGCTTGCTTCTCTGAATATATTTTTCTACTTGCTAGAAATTCATAAGCACAGATCACAGTAACAAAACACCCAAACTCTGTTCCCATCTATCTTACTGAAGAGAAAATATTTGTGAGACCAAGCTTTCCCCAAGCTGCAGCTTTATTACAAGGTAAAGTCAAATTATATTATTATAGACTCATGCAACCAAATGCCACCCGTTCTGACTTTATTACATTATTTGCTTTGTGCCCATGCAGTTATCAAATTCTCTTCAGCAAATCCACACAAAAACCCATTTCTGGTGCAGTAACATGCTCAGAAGTGGTTTTGTGCATGGGTTTCTAATGGATCCAGATTCCAGACGTATCTTTGCCACAGGAAACTGTGGTGAATAGGAACATTTACTAGGTGGCCCTTCTCCTTTTCCTTTCAAAAGGTAACAGGGAATCTAAAGAAAACATCTCTGATTATAGTCCCTGAAGACCTGCTCAAAGCAAGGTCTGATATAAAGCAATTACTGTATCATTGCCAGGCATTAACAAAATCCCCAGGTATTCAGGTAAATTCTGCATGCATGTTACACCGTCAGGGCACTTAGTTACAGCTGTCCTTGAAAAATATTGGATTATCCACTGCTTTTCCTTCCAAAAACAAACATTTAAAGTGCTGGCATTTTTCTCCTCTTTGATAAAACAGTACTATAACTTCTGAGGTAGAAGAGGATTAGTTCAATGTAATATCATGGCTAAAGCTGAAACCAAACAAAAAAGCTAAACCAATTTTAATTTTTTTTTTAATCTTTGTTGAGACTATTCTCAGACACCTCATGAATTCTAAAAAGCATTGTGTTATCATCAACATCTGGCAGCTTAGTGGGATGGTAAGTCACACTTTTGCTGTAAGCTACCAGATGTTGCTGAAGGGCTTTTTAATTTAGATGGGCTAGTTCCATAAATTTATGTCACGTGTTTCAGCAATTCTCATTTGTATTATGTTGTACTTGATTGGGATAACAAGGAACACAGAGCAGTATTACAATTCCCACATCATCACTGTTACAGTGAGGGCCATCACTTGCGCATCACGCTTTCACAGAGAAAGCAATCTAAGAGAAGGTCAAGCCAGCAGGATAAATGTGGCTACTTCCTGGATTTCAATCATGCCAGTCATAAGTAAATCATCTTTTGAAAGGCAGTTAATCCTTGCTGTAGAGACTAGAATTTATTGTCACACAATTGTGGCAGGTAAAAATTATAAACAGCTTTTAGATTCTTCCAATCTTTTATACCCACACACTGCTACAGTGATTTCCAGTAGAATTTGCACTATGACAAGACAGAATAATGTATAATTTTGGGGGAACAGGAGAGAAAAGAGAAGAATGCATACTTTTAAAAGTACATTTTGAAAGTAATGTGCTTTATAACTTAAAAAACCCAGAAGAAAGTACTGTTAATGGGCAGCTTTTTCAAAAAGTAAGCTCTTATTTAGAAGAGCTGGTGGATGAAAAGAAATTCTACATAGAATAGACAATTCAGTACTTTAAGACTCAGAAATTTCCCTCTGATCCACCCAGACACTGACTCTACAGCTCAGGGCTTTACTCAGCAGAGCAAGGCAATGAAAAACTTCAGTACTTTGAAAATCATTGACAACAAATGCCCAAATACAAGATTGAAAACTGCCATTACGCTCCTTAAAAATCACACAGTAAAAGAGAAAAATGGATACAAAAATAGTTTTGCTGTGACACTTCATAACTGCTCACAAGAAAAAGTGGGCATTGGCAGCAGAAGACAAAAGACCCATGTGAGAGAACCTGAATGCCCCTCCAGCTCCCTTTCCTATCACAGGCAACCCTGACCTCACCAACTGGTAACAGGGAAACAGGAGGAAAACTGTCAGCAATGTTTTGTGAGGGAACTTAAAGAGGATTTCTGTAGATCCTGACAACAGTCTTAAGGAAAAGCAAGAAGGCAGCATCTTAAGAAAAGGATGAAGCTGGTTTGTGTTCTTTGAAGGAGACAAAATGACACAAAAGCAGGAAATGCTGTCCTTCCCTTATCCTGAGGACTTAATGAAAGGTCAAGTATAGCCATCAATCAAGATAAGGAAGAGGCAACCAAAGAAACGACCTTCTCTGAGGGGAAACAAGCGTGTACCAGATAGCACTTTTACTCTGATGCAGTTCTCTATGTGAGAGAAAAGAGAACAGAGTCTCATGCCAGTGTTAATAAAAAAACAAAAGTGAAAATTAAGCACTTGAGATGGAAAAAGGACAAGCAAAAGCCTATTAAGCCAAAGGCTAGCAGCCAAGGAAAAGCTTGCTTCCAAAATTTGTGAGGAGTAGAGCAGAATTCTATTCCTCACCACTCCTGCAGCTCGGCACCTGGCTTGGGAGACATCTCCTGGGGGCAGCCACCCTCACTAGTGTATTACTAACAAGCTGTAGGCTCATTACATGCACTTTAAATGTCTGGTTTAAAGCTTGTGGCTTTTCTGAAAGAGAATAACCCATTTTTAGTTATGCTTGACCTCACACTTACAAAATTAATTTACAGTATTCCCCTGTGAGTTATGCTTATGCTGTCATTTTTGGGGATGAAAAATCAGATTGTGTGGAATTGCATCTATAGTAGATAATAATCAAATATCTCTCAAAATCAAATGTAAGTATAAATACTTCTTGGAAACAAGCCTTATGTGACTATCTTTTGTTGGCATTTCTCAGCTGACATAATTTCTATTTCTTGGGCTAGTTTTTAAGCATGGAATTGTTTCAAAACCACTCTTTGGGAAAGAATAACAAGTTTACCAGCTCTCGAGGTAGAAAGGCCTCCTCCTGACGAGCCACAATCAGACAGACAGTCTCGCCTTGCTTTGTGCTCCTCAGCATAGCTACAAGCTCTTCCTGGGTCCGGCCGGTGATGTCCCGTCCGTTCACCTACCAGCCACAAAAGAACACAGCATGTCTCATCTCTGAGTGGGACTGCCTCTTAGCAGGTTTATTAGGTTCCCTAACACAGCTGTCGTTCAGTGACTGAGAGCAAAGAAGAATCAGCAACAGCTCCCATACTGTCTCCCCCTCTGGCCCTGCACAAATTACTTAACCTTTCTCCTCCTCATTTTCACCATCTGTTAAAGCAGCTCTGTAATACTTACCCACCTTGCAGGGGGTTTGTGAGGCTTAATTAGTTTGTAAAGCACTTTGAAGATGAAAAGTGCAGAAACAAGACCTTAGTATTAAAACTGTTTACCTTAAGAGCTTTTTGAGGTTAGCAAGTAGAAATAACCCATTAGATAATAAGATTGTAAGATATCTGAAAATTTTCAACAGACCAATTTGAGCAAAATTACCTTAAAATGAGCACTTTACCAGCTTGATATTAACTGGAGATTTTTGGATGTGGCTGAAGAGGCAGGACATGTTTTGGTCCTAAAGCAATACATTTATCTGCTTTAAAAACCAAGCTCTTATCAGGTGCCCCTTGTTCAAACACCCCATGAACCCCTGTGAAAAGAACCATTTTTCCACCTCATGGTGCAAAACACTTGTTGACAAACAAGTGGCATAGAAGCTGTGAGAGTGACTTTTTTTTAAACCAAGGGCAAGAATTGTAGTTCCATACATCAATAATATGCATGAGGAAATAAAAGATTTATGACACAGCTAGCGATCAATTTTAAGCAATGTAAATATAACTGATGTTTATCCTGACCTCCAGGATTCTGTCTCCCGACTGCAAACGACCATCTTTTACTGCTGCACCTTTCGGTAAAATATTCTTCACAAAGATTGGGCCAGGACCATGTACTGAAGAGTCTCTGGTAACCACTGTGAAACCAAGTCCTTCTGGACCTAGAACGTCAGGCAAAGAACTCACAACATGCATTTCAACATGTAAACAATGGTCATTAAAAGTAAGCAAACAATGTCAGCGAGATATCCCGGAGACTCATTCAGGTTAACTCTTCAAAAAAGAGAGCAAACAAAAACCTGTAAACATGAGCCAATTTTCTGCATGGTCCAGAGAAGAAGTCTATTGATGTCAAAACACATACCCAAACCCTCTTACAACAGCTACAGATGGAAATACTTGGGTAAGCACATAATAATAAAAACTAAGAAAGAACTCTCTTTTTAAAGCATTTATCTTTTCTTTTGGTAATTTCAATATTAGTCTTCAATTTAATGTCAATCATTTTCCATAGAATCAGAGCAATTGCAATTGTTTATTTATGACCATAAATACAATTTAGCAGGTTTTACTGAAATTTGGTAAATGGGGGAAATATCACATGATTTGAATGCAAAACTTGATGATGTGCTGTTCAGAAAGGACAAAGTGGTATTTCTAAGCTTCCATTTGTGAAGTTGTTCGCTGCTTGGAAATAAGCAACCTCAAGTGTTAACAGATATGTTATAACAAATAACTAGGGAGGAAAATAAGTATTAGCAGGTATTGCTTATAAGCCACTAAAATCACTGGGAAGAGCAAGGTCCATAAAAATATTTTTATATTGAGTGGTATTACACCCCATGTGATAGTTTCCAAAGATGATATATCAGTATCACATTGCTATAATTTCTAAAAATATGTTTCAAAATCAAAAGCATTAGATCTAGAATGGGGAAATTCTTAAGTGGGTTTTATTAACACAAAGCTGAAGAGTTCAGAAGTAAAAATGAGTGACTCAAATAAAGAAAAAACAAAAATTAAGAAATAAGAGCTTGGTTACATTCATAATGTGTTATGAGAATAAAGTTAGTTTTTAAAAGGGCCACTTCTAGGATTAAATTTAACTCTCAACCAAATCAGAGACAGAAATCAAACAGAAAATACAAATGCTAATTGGAAATTGCTTAAGCATATTTTTCTACATGTTCCTAAACCTGTTGTTCCTTTCAAAAAACAGACAGTTGCATGGTGCAACTTTTAAAGATACACACACAAATTTGGCCTCCTGAATAAATACGATAGGGAAAAAAAAAAGGTTCACAGCAAATAAAAAAGGGAAAGAGAGGTAAATCTGTGGTCAAGCTCTTGGAAAACATGAAACAGAGCAGAACAGATTTTTAAACATATCTTTAAAAGAATGTCGTAACAGTGTTGTGGTCAACTAGCAGGTTTAATAAAATAGTAAAGGTCACCAGAGAATAGTTCAAACTTTTATTCTATACTTGTGAAAAGACTGAACTATCTCTTGCTGCTAACGGAATTACTTCCACAGTCAGTAAGAGAGATGTCCTGATCAGTAAATCTGGATAACATACATCCAAAATTTATGAGAAAGCTCACTGTAGAAAACATTACTGTTCACCTTCCTATAGCTTTAGAAAGTTTTGGAACTTTTAAATGATAAATAACTTGCTTGTATTTTCAATGTCACTTGTTAAATTAAAAGTTAAGGTATCTCTATAGAGAACATGATACCAAATGAATTGTACCATCTCCAAAGACTTACCTTTTTTCAGGTCTATCTTTATTTTCTTTGCATTTCTCTTATTGCCAAAGCCCATAAGTGGAGACAGTGAGGGAGAAGAAGGCTTTCTACCCAGACGTGGGAGGTTGGGGCTCTTTGCTTGTTGCAGTGTTCCCTGTACACCTGACTCCAAGCTTGCTCCAGGAATATTAATTGTTTTCACAGCAGGTTTTGGATGAAGAGGAGGTGGCATTTTTGTTTTTGTAACTCCTTCTTCATTATTCAGAATACAAAGAGGAGCAATAGCAGACTTCTCATACCGTTCTCGGTTATATGGAGGAAGGACTTCCAAGATGACACTTTGATATTTCATTGCCTGACGGAAAATGTCCTGAGCCCTTTAAAAGAAAAGCATGAAAACTCCTTTGACAAACAAGAAAATTTGGGCAAAATTTGAAGTTGTTTACAGAGAATAAGATGAAAATTTACCTGATGTTCACATCTACAGTGTCTCTTTTTTAGAAAAGTACACATGAAATAATATTTCAAAACCACAGCATTTCCTTACATTTCAAGGAGGAACAGTGTATCTGTCGGAATTCCTAAGCTGCTATGAAAATGTATCAGCCAGAATAAACTAATGAACACATTTCTTCATGCAGAGCATCAGAAAGGGAAGTTCTGATGGCAAAAGCTCATCAAAAGACTGCTGAAGTTACAGCTTGCTGCTTTTTTCAAGTGCTTGTCTGTTACGTATTTTCTTGTTGGCACTGAGGCACAATGAGCACTCATCACGAATTGTTCTGGTGAATACATCTACTCCAAGCAAGCTCAACTCTCCATTTTTTCCAAATCCAGTCTAATTGCTCCTCAAATTCCTTTGTAATCCCTAATGCAACTGCTGGGTGATTCCACGGCAATAAAAAAGGATAAGGGTATGGGATACACAGACATTAGAAAAAATACTGGTGATCAAAACGGTGCAATTATTGTGTTTCTACATAAATGGATAAAAAGACAGTCAACATTACTCACATCTTTCAAGCAGTACCCTTTTGCTAAATGGATATGCAGACTTCACAAAATCAGTATTTTTACAGATGTGTTCAAATGCAACACCAGAAACTGTGTTAGAGCATTTAATGGAACTACTCCCCTTGATAGTGATAGGCCAATGGAGAAGGGTTTTAAACTAAAACAGAAAGATTTAGGCCAGACAGTAAGAAGAAACTCTTAACTCAGAGGGTAGTGAGGTACTTGAACAAGTTGCCCAGAGAAGCTGTGGATGCCCCATCCTTGGCAATGTTCAAGGCCAGGCTGTATGGGGCCCTGAACAACCTGATCTAGTGGGTGACATCCCAGGACATCCCAGTCCATGCCTATGGGACTGGAACAAGATGATCTTTAAGGTCCCTTCCAACCCAAACCATTCTGTGATTCTGTGAACTGACACCATGTAACAATACCGTGCTCAGATTCCCATGCATTGTAAGGCAATTAAGACAAGTTGGCCAAAGAACTGTTCATAAAGCCTTCCCTGGATTTTGAATAACCTGTAGATTTGGTCAATCAAGCAATGTGACAAACCTTGGATTCTAAAGGAACAAAGGAGACTTCTTTCTTTCTATGCTTTCCTCTCCTACCTTCTGTTGAAGCAGACTGATTTTCTTCCATACTGCAGAAGACCACTTGAGTACAAACAGAAGTTGCTGAAGCACATTTTGAGAATGAAAAACTGAAAACTCCTGCTTAGCTGAATTGGGGCAAGAGGGCAAGTAATGGCTACATTAAATTTTAAATAAATCATGGAGTCCTTCTAAGAACACTGTACTTATCTCCTACCCTTCTATGGTGTGTTTGTCAGTCTGAGTCAGTATTTTGCTGAAGTCTTGGCTTTGGATTTACACTCAGTTATGTAACAGGAATCAATGTTGAAAGTACTTCTAAAATAATTTTTTTTTACACTGACACAGGAAGGAAGCCACTGCAAGTATAAATGTCTTGAAAACACACCTACTGCTTTCCCAGATGAACAGAGCTGCACAGTACGTCCACCTTGCAGGCATAGGAGGTGGAAAGGAGAGGCTGTTTTAAGAGGGTTTTCTGTAGCATGAAGACATCAAAGTCAGGGGTCAGTCCCAATGGATACTGCTGTGGGAAAGAACCATCCTTGCCATACCAAGTGTATGAGCATCAAGAGTCAGAAGAGCAACATTCATTGACAGGCAATGCTGCCAGAGAGAACCCTCGAACTTGGAAATGAAAGGTACCTGGGAGAATGCTGTAGGAAGGCATTCTTTCAGCATCACCCACAAGGGTTCTGCTTCACAGCTAACAGACTGTGCCCCAGTGTGTCTGCAAAGGTTACAGGTTAGCTGTTCCCCTACAGCCTGTCAAAGTTGTCAAGGACAAACCTTACCCTGATAGCACAAGCCCTGGCACACTTCCAGCCTAAGGGATGTACAGTTTTAACTGTTTCTTTCACACCCCATCTTCATCATTACAAGTAGCCACTTTGTCATATGTTACAAGGTAATTTAATAACTCAGTTTCAAAAGATTAATATTTAAAATATATGCAAGAGAAAACATAAGATCTCCTTCAAACAAAAATTAGTGGAAATCACTCAAGACATCCTAATGGGAAAGTCTAAATACAGTCTTCAGGGGCAAAATAACTGGCTGCACTTCAAAGGGAAAAAGTAATGAATGGAGAAATTTATATTTCTTGAGACCCCAAGTGCATTTTAAAGAAATAAGGGAGTCAGTTAAAAGAGGTGCTAGAAACTCTGCAGCACAACAGAATGTAATTGAATAGATTAGCAGAAAACGAATAAGCAGACCAAGAGTCCCAATATACAGCTACTATAAACATAGAAATATAGAAAGCAGGCTGCTGCTCTTACAGCTGCAGAAGAAGCAATTGTCAGGAGCAACGCTAGAAAGTCTCTGCTGAAATTAGAAAGAGACAGCATGTAACAGTCTAAGTGTTAAAACAGCTTTTACAAGGGTTATGAAGAAAAGCCAATTTGAAACTAGCCAAGAGATTTTCCTCTTGAAGGAGAATCTGATTGCTATTTCTGGGTCAACAGCCATTGGAACAATACTTTGTTGTATCTTTTACGATTAGTGGATTTCTATAAGATGGACTTCTACCAGGTTAGTACAGTTATGTCATGCAAGATGAAAACTAAAAAGCATGTTCATGGAGATTAGTTTCAAGGCCTTTCAAGGCCTTTCCTTAGCTGTTCTCCACAGCCAGGGAAGAAAGATGATGTTGAAAGGTATTTTGGAAAACAATTCAGCAGAACAGTGCAAGACTTGGGAATAGGCTAGAGCTCATCTAAAATGTTCTCTCTAGCTCCCAAACAGACATTGAGCCCTCAACATCCATATTCTCTCTCCTCAGATCCAATGCCATAACTCTTGTGGTAAATAGTCCTTCCAACTCCCAAAGCTTTACCAAGCTTTTAGGAAGTAAGTGTCCTGCATGTCGCATTTTGAAGAAAAGCCTGACAGAGAACTAGAACATTTCCTGAAGTGTTTCAAACTGCCCCAAAATCGAGTAATCTTATAGAAAAACATACAGAGTCCTCCACTCCACAAAAACCTCATGGACTGAAAGCCTTTGGAGATCTAGTTACATTCAGAAGAAAAGAGAGAGGAGACAAAACATTGTGCAAAAGGATCACATGATTGTGAAAAGAGAGGTTTTGGTACAAGCAAAACCTAATTTTGCAAAATTTTATTACAAAACTGCACAGTGGAGCAATGAATGTTCTAACAAGACACCGACAATTGTGTCCTAATAAAATTGATATCTTATTTAGGAATTTCCCTGGATGGAAGAGAATGGCATGTACTATAACACAGCAGAGTGCTTTCACCACCAAATACGCAGAAAGCTGTAAGGCTATCAGGAGGGAAAGAAGCACAGTTTCAGAAACAAGAATATCTATACTGCAGAGCTACACTGGTTTCATGAAAACCTATTTTGAAAATATTTATTCCTAACTGTGAAATGATGTGTTTGATTTTAGTCTAAAAGTCTTGAACATTTGGTTTACTGTTTAGGAAGTCAAACCTTGACTCCCTTGACATCTCAATAGGTTTTTGTTCCATTATAAACAATCACTCAGTTGTCTAAACATATGGATTAAAAGCAAAAACAAATTACTATTTAATTACTACAGCAAGTATCTGTGAAATTTGAGAGGCTATTCTTTTGTGCAACAATGCCACATTAATTCATAGATGATCAAAACAATCTGTTAGTTAAAAAATATTTGAGATAGATAATAAATGTCAATAGACTTCTAATAAAAGTCACAAGAAGTGAGACTTTCAATTTAGCTCAAGTAATCATAATTTGACAGTAGAAGTATTTTTTAAAAAATTAATGCTCAAAAAGCTGCAGCACAATTAAAAAAATCTTATTTCACTTGCAAAAGAACATTAAACACCATGCTGTGATGTTGACTCATTCTGAAGGTCTTATGAAGAAAAAATTACAAAGAGAATATGGTGAAAGTAACAGAAGAACTAGAAAGGGAAGATAGCAATTACAAAACTTAATGCTATTAAATTAAGTAAGCACAGTAAGTTCACTCAACTCCTCAAATTTCACCTTATTTAGTGGTTTCAGAAAGAAAATTATGAAGTTTCTGTCACATATCAATTTTATAGGCATTTTTTTCTGAAATAAGTATTAATCCCTTTACAAATGACTAAAACATAGCACAGTATAAAATCCTGGCTAGTAAAAAGTGTTAGTAAACCAGCACTTACTGTGCAAAGGTTTTATCTGTAAGGTCCACATGGTTTATCTTCACAATGCATTCATTTTCATGGAAAAGACCATCACGCCTAGATCTGCTGTTTTCCTCAATACCACGGATGAAGAGTCCCAGCATCCTAAAAGGCAAAACATAGGTGAAAAATATCCTTATTGCACTGATACCAACTTACAGCAATTCAAAATTGATATTAATCTCTACTGTGTATGAAATGATAGAGTAGACTGCCTCTCTAGCTATGAACTACTTAACCTAGAGAAAGGTTTCAGCTGACTTACTAACAAAAAAGGAGGGGATTCCAAAAAATACCATGAAAAATAGCTGTACACTAATGCTTCACTACTTGTTAGAACTTGGGGAGCATTAAGTCCTGTAGGTCAGACTTGGAGAAACAGAGGAAAACACCTAGATCCCTCTTTAGTTAAAAATGTCAGTGCAGCTTATGCAATATTTTTCTGCCACTGCTCCAAAGAAGAGCACAAGCAAATTAAAAGTAATTTTCTATCTTGACTATGATAAAATAAACAGGAGTTAGAATGAGACAAAAACCCCCACTGACTTTTCTACTTCTGAAAACACCTCTGAAACTATTCAGTTGCCAAAGCCCCTTGCTTTGATACCAGACAGCAATACTACTCATTCATGTGGCAGGACAGCAGCAGAACACCAACACCCAAGTTGTCAACAAGATAAGTGCAAGTGAAAACAGAGGTGCAGCACAGAATAATGCAATAAGTGAATCAGTGTGAGTGGTGCAAAATTCCAGTGTTGATAACTCTGCTGGGAGCACTAGGCTAATCCTGACCTACCTGGAACACCTCTGTATTGCAAACTATAATTCAACATAGCTATATCCAATGATACCACTACAGTGTCCAAAAAATCCTGACAACTGCGTGTTTGTGAAGAACTTTCATAATCAGTCTTTGTCCACTAAATTTCCATATCACTTCAGCATCAAAGATGGTCATCAAAGATGACCTTTAGAGACCATTTTCTATTGGTTAAACTCCATAAAATATTAATGCGCAATTTTCAACGTGCCAGCACTCCAATCACAAAACAGAAGTCCTGTATTTTTGTCTCAGATTCATGACTGCCCCTCATATCTGTTCCATTCAACAGATTCACAGTATGCCATTAACTATTTCAAGTGACACTGCATTCACTGTGCATCTGATTTTAGATTTACTGCCTAAGAACATTAAAAAATTTGAACTTCTGTCCTATCAATTACTAAGAGAAAAATTGGTTTTTACTGAATATCAGTTCTTTGAAGTATCTAACAGAAAAAACTGATTTAATAGCATAAAGATTCTCTTATAACAAGTGTTATCCTTCCCTAAAGGACTAGAAAGGGCAGTGGTGGTGAGTCACAACCCTTTTGATGACATCCAACTAGTGGCAATCAAAAACCTTAACCCTAAGAACTAATTAAACACAACTATGTTAAAATGCAAACCAGTAAAAGTACAGAAATAAACAAAACTACAAATAAAGTTGGTTGCTTACTAATCCTGTGTGCTTGGATACTGCATTCATATAATCCAACAGGATTGTCTAATTGTCTGAAACTTGTGTGCTTGAGTTACACAGACAGAGGCAGCTTGAATTCATTCCTCTCTTACTTTTTTCCACAGCCTAACTTTTAGCGCTTTAATGCACTATTAAATTTTAATTTCCTGTTTTTAATGATATTTAAGCATAAAAGAAAGGGGGGAAATTATTTCTATTACTTTCATAGTTCCTGTATAAACTAAGATTTTGTAAATTAATATGATGTTTTAATGACCCGTAGAAAAACTTTGGCCTGCAGCAGCACCAGGCTAAAGCTAGCATTACCTTATTAGAAGATAACTTTACAATTGAAATACCAGACCCAGTTAGTCATAGCCAGCATGTTCTCATAAATTCTATCATGTCACCAAAAGATATAAAAGATGCTCTTCTGTACTTTCTCATGTTATGATGAGTTACGATTTATACTCTAGTCTCAGGCTAGATTAAAAAAGAGGGTCAAGTGCTTTAACAAAGGTATTAGTACAGTTCTGCCAAGGCTCACTAAAAGGTAAAGACAGCTACCTAAACAACCAGTAGTTCATGTGTCAAAGACCCCTCTACTCCAGCAGATCCCCAAAAGCATTTGTAAGTAAGGACATATTGACATGAATACAATGTAGACCAAGGGACACTTCTTGCAGGTCTTTGAAAGCTGCACTCAACACAGTGATACTCGAGTACAAAACTGCATTTCAGTCACAACAATTACTGATTTTTATAGCTTACAACTTCATCAAAATTGTTTTACTGAAAGATCTTGAAATACAGTGTACACACTACAAGCTCTCTGGCATGCCTATATCAAGGAGCTCCGGTCTGCATTTCGGAATGGGTACAAACACAAGCGGCCTTCTCAAGACAAACAGGCAGCCCATAAAGCCAAAGACACAACTTGGATCTTTGATGTTGCCATTGAAGACTAACTTTCTTCTTGAGACAGTGATGCCATTTTTACAGGCAGCAGATGGACATTTATTTTCCCTTTTAGTAAATAAAACAATCTGAATTAATTTGGGTCCACTTACAAATTCAGATCTTGCCAAGAAAACAGACCTTTACAAGGTAATTCAATCCTTCACATTCTCTGTCCTACATGAAAGCTGACAAGTAAAGAAACATTTAAGAATTAGACAATTTTTACTTTTGCAATAATTGGCTTTGTGTAACAGGCAGCCATTTTACTATAAAGCAGTGTCATTTATGGCTCTGGCAATTTCCCATCTCTTATTCACGGCTGCCAGTGTCAAATTAACTCTCTGGCTAAGCCTCTGTATGTCAAATTTCAGCCTAGATTTTTTTTTTTAACACATCCAAGTTACATAGCTTGGAAAACAGCTATAATGAAAATGCTGACGCAGTCTTAACTACAGCACATCAATATGAGCATGCTGCTATAATAGGCTTTTGTGATCTCGACGGACTTTGTTAAATCATTTATAATTAAAGTAATTGTATTGTGACAAAGAAAGGTTCATAGTATAGAGCACATTTTATAAATGCTATGCAATCAAATCTGAAAGATGGCTTGAAAAATATGAGGTATGAGCAGGCAAGCAATTTTTTTGACTCTTCTTGTCCTGTATGTCACTAAGGAAGAGGCTAGGCAGAGATATTCAATTAGGAAAAACAAAACAACAAACACAAACAAACAAGCCCACAACAGTACAACAAAACCAACCCAACACCACACAAAACTACTGAGTCCAGTTTACCATTTTGAGAATAAAACCAGATACAATTAAAAGGGCACACACCAACAAAGATGTTAGCATTGACTGAAAGTGACTGGACACAGCACTTTGTGCCATGGTCAAGTTGACAAGATGGAGATCAGTCTAAGGTTGGACTCAAGCATCTTTGAGTTGTTTTCCAACCTAAACTATTCTGTGGTTGCCTTATACAGAACTTGGACTAGTAAATATTTTGGAAATGGAAGACAGTGTCACAGAGTGCCAATTCTTGTTTTCCTTTTGGTAACTAGTAGGTATTTTAAGATAAGCACAACAGAAATCCTTTCATTAATATACTTCTTGAGCAATGCANTTGCCTTATACAGAACTTGGACTAGTAAATATTTTGGAAATGGAAGACAGTGTCACGTGCCAATTCTTGTTTTCCTTTTGGTAACTAGTAGGTATTTTAAGATAAGCACAACAGAAATCCTTTCATTAATATACTTCTTGAGCAATGCAGAAAATGTCTTACCTTCCACTCAAGGATGAAAAAAAGGGCACTACATGTATTCCCAAGGGTCCACCTTCCCCAGAAATCTCCACTGTTTTTGTCATTTCACTAAAAAAGAGCACAGGGAAACACATCTCATAAGCTTACTCAGAGAATTCTCCATATTAAAAACAAATTCCTGATTGATCAGCTAGCAGAAAGGGTAGAAAAAAAATTGACTCAGAGCTCACTAATATATAAAAATAACATGAGAAGTAAAAACAGCCATGAAATTCTTTAGTTGTTCTAGATTAGCATTTGTGTTTTTTAAAAGGGAAAGAAACCAAAAATTAGACATTTTCCTAAGTTAACCTTCAAGTAAATTAATTAGAATATTAAAGAACAAGCTTTCAAGTGAGGACAGACTTCATCGTTTAAAAAAAAAGGGGAGGAGATTATTTTACATGTTCTTAATTTAAGCTCCATGTGAGTTGCTTCAATTTTCCCATGTGGCCACGTTATAAACACGAAGATGACACAGAAAGGACATTGAGACTTTCATGTCAGATCATATTTAAATACACTGATTTCTTCCCTCAGTTGCATATAACCTCTCTGACAAACAAAGAACAAAACAAATTGTGATCAGTAGAGCAACTCAGCTCATTTTATCAAGAAGTTTCCTTCCTCAAACACCATTATTAAAAACCTCTTTATTATCTCTGACAGACTTATGCTGTTTCATGGCATGTGCTGTTTCACTTCCTATTGACTATTTTGCACTGGCAGATTTACAGTGACCTTAACTCTAGGGTGACCATGATTTGAAAAGGAAGGTACTCAAACTGCCTAGAACCTTAAAAAAATTAGCAATGTCTGTATTTCAGCAGACCTTGGTCCTTTTTTTCCATAATAGTGTCCATCTTCCAGAGTACTCCCTCCCCTCCCATGGCACTGAACACCCTCAGCACTCAGGATCAGTGGCCAGCAGACGTTCCTGGGCACATCCATTCACAGCAGCCTGGCTGTGAGCCGTGTGCACATGCCAGCCCTACAGTGTGGACAGAACACGAAACCCAAACAAATGGCCACTTCAGACACTGCCCTGAGTTAAAGACTCAGCCTAGCTGATCAAGTGCAGACTGCTGGTGAGACACTTCTGATCTTTCCCTGTACACAGCTGCTAGGTAAGATGACCAAGCGGACTCTTTCCTACCACCCTGCCCTCCCCCCACAGATGATTTTTCCCTAGTACCACAACTTCCTCGGGCACCAGGTGACTGATGTTGCTGACCCATAGTCTTATGATCATTTGATTTGATGCAAGAATCAGTAAAAACACACCAAAACCCATCAGGAATCTGCGATCACCCTTGAAGAGGCAGCACAGTTCCACCACGTTAGGTACTACATGAACCCGTGTGTCACAGCTAAACCCTCTCACAAGGAGCACAATTACTGCCAATGACCTTAGACAAAATCTGGCATTGCTTCCTAATAACACAGGATTACTTTTGAGTTGTTATGAACCTTTATCCAGTTGCACAATGATTAATGAGAAGCAATTTACCCTAAACACAGTAATTCTTGGCTTGATTGGCAAAATATGGAATAAGACTGGAAAATAAGTTTCTATTTTTTTTTTTTTTTTTGATTAGGGGACAGATTGAGTTTTGGGGAGTTTTTAAAATTTTTTTTGGTAAACTGTTCTTCCAAAAGCACTGGCACTGTAATGAATTTATGTTCTCTAGATATTAAATGGAAAGACCCTGAACAACAAGCCACCACTGATCCCAATGCAACAGATTCACATATTACTGTATTTATAACACAGACACATCAACAGGCATCTGTGGATTTTTCTTTCCTGTATTCAGGAAACTCCCCCGCTTCATTAATCAAATGGGGAAATTCTGTAAGATTTTTTTAAACACATTTTTCTGGTGAAGCTGGTTAGTAAAGCTAATCAGGGTGGTTACCAAAAACCTGAACAATGCATGAATAGGAAATGAACTCCTCTTTCAGTTCCATCTTCTACTTCCTCCAATTCTCTTAACACACAAAGAAAGATAATTAAAGGGCTACTTTTATTGTCTTTTGAACTTCTACAAAATCAAAATGCATAAGTAAATTAAGCAGCCAAGCCCTTTAGATTCAGAAAATAATAATCAGAGGTACTGAATGGGCTTCCATTTGTACAGGGAAAGTTTAAGTAAGTTATAGCTGTCCCCAAATAACCCTGTGTGCTCCAGGGAGGAGTTGTCTTCCTAAGCAACAGTAAAACAGAGCAGGAATTTTTTTGAGGGCTATCACAACAGACAGGTGAGCTGTCATATTAAGTCAATGCACTTACAGTTATAAGTAGGCTGAAAGCCAAAGAAAATATACAAACTTATTTTTAAACTGAGTATGAAATCTACACACTAAGAAAAATAGGCTTCTTTGTGAAAACAAATAGCCCACATGCACATGATGTATTACTTTAAACTTTGGTACATCCTGAAACCTATGGGTGTTCTAGAGCACTAAATGTTCAGAATAAAAGCACACTCTGTATATAAGTGTTGAGAACTTTGGAATTCTAATTTTAATCAAAAGCTCAGGACTCTAGATAGACTTCTTCTCAAACAAATGGGACTCTTTAGTTACATCCAAGAAGAAAACAGTCTTTCACAGCAACTTCCATGGATCTTTGAGGACACATTATTTTTATATTATATCTACAAAAGCATGACAGCTAAAAAATTTAAAAACCAGAACATCTGGGATTTGATTTGGGTTTTTTTATTTGTTTAAGAACCTCAAAGATTAGAGATTCAGACACATTTGGTATCATTCACTTGTTCTGTCCCTCTTTGGGCAGGTTTAATCTGCTCACAAGGACAGCTGAACTCAGCACAATACTATTTCACACCGGCTTACAGTTTATACTGTACTGGAGAAAGTGTTCAGGAACAGGGAATGTCTGAGTGAGATCCTAAACAGGATGAGCTCTAAGGATGCTAATTACTAAACAAAGGCACATGGGACACACAGGTGCTAGGACTCTTCAGTCTGACAGAGCTAGGTTAAAAAAATTAAAAGATGCCAGTAGGAGAAAGCAAAATTGCTGTCTTACAGGTTGATAACCGTGACAAGAGAGAATGTAATTTACAAATTATTTTGCAATATTCAACAAATTTTAAAAATAAATAAACACTCCAAAAGGAAAAAAATGAATTCCAGAAGTTAGTACTACTGCTCCTTGAAATCTCCCCTACAGATCTTAAATGGCTTTTGCAGTAAAAAAACCCCACAAGTCTGGCCCATCAAGTCAGTATAAAAGATCTGGAGTAAAATTCCTAGCTGGGGATGAGGGGCTGGGAGCATTGGTGAGTGATGCACAGAGGGTGCCTCAGTAGGCAGCACTCTGAGTATTTCCTGCTTGTTCTTCAAGGAGCAGACAGAGCCCTCACCTTAGGAAATCCTGTCCTTGCTGAACTTGGAACTAAGTCTCTATGGAATACACAGAGGTACATTCTTACAGCAGTCAAAAAGACTGAACTTTTAAAAAGCCTTTAGGTCAGTGAAATTTCTCTGAAGTGCAAGGTCCACCCTAACCAGAAGCACAGCACTCAGGCTTCTCCCAATACATGATGGCACCTCCCTTCCCTTGCTGCACTGAGGGTACCTCAGGTCTCACTCACCCGAGAGCATCTGTCCAGCGTGATCTGATCCAAGATGCTGTACTATTGATTTTTAACCTGAAGAAGCTGTCATCATTTACTATTTAAATTCTTTGTTTGATATTATTGATTTCTGACAGATTCTTTACCGTCTATCCCATTTGTCAACAAAGCTTGCCATGCATATTATTAAAAATGCTGATAAGTACTGTTCAGCAAAGAGATAGAGAAAGTGTACACATAAGTAGTGAGCATGCACAGCATTGGCAACATGGAAAGTGAAATTAGATGGAGTGCTGCACATTTCATGGTCATATTTAGTCACGAATCTATCTGATCCTCAGATTTGCAATGTCCTCACTGTGGAACACTACAGCTCCCTCTCCTGAAACCTGTATGAAGAATTAGCAGTTTGTGAGTTACATAAAGGGAAAAGATCTGTTAGCTGAAAGCTTCTCTGCAAACTACCCAAGAACACTGAAGAACTGATCCCAACCACCAAACACACAGATGCTTGAAAGGGAACCCTCTCCAGAAATAAATGTTACATGTTGTTGCAGCAAGACTGAGTTCACTGAGGTGCTCTGACCTTCCCCAGCTACAAATGTTTGGTAGGATTGCTCTTGGAGAATGCAGTAGGCATAGCCTAAAGCAGATTAATTGTTTTGCAACACAGTGAAGACAGTAACTCAGAAAAGCTGCTTACTGCATGAATTACTGGGCAAAACTTGTCATGACGTGTATGTCACAAGAGCCTACTGCTTGAGTAAACACAAAGTATTTACCATTCCAATGGCATTTGCCTTTGCAATTTTAGTCATATTCAACGCTTTCTCAAGTGTTTTTAAGAAAAGGTACAGATCAGTAAGATGGCATATCTGAAAAAAAATCTTTTAGTGCAGAATGTCAATGTTTCCCTTGCAAACAGAAAAGCACAGCTGATATTCTGAACATGCTATGTGGTATTTTTATTGACCACAGTCAAGTAAAAGGCAAATTAAATGTCAGGCAGATGTAGAGAGCTCACAGATGCAGTTATGAAGCTGTATCTCCTCGCTTGTTCTTCACTTGCACCTTCAGTTCCATGCCTCTTCCTCCAATGCTGCCATTCCAGCAGAGAGAGCATCCATTGACAAAAGGTGTTGGTGTTTGGCAGAGAGCACAGGCCTACAGGGGATGTCAAATTCCTACAGGGCATTTTAAAGAGGAAGTATGCACAGATTTATCCAAATAAAGAAGCTGATTACTCTGCCATGTACATACTAAACCAATACACTTACTGATGATAATAAAGTATTTGTCCCCATTCATCCAGAGAAGGCCTCCAGAGCAGTCAGCTAAGCTAAACTTGTCTGATAGCACACTTCCCACCCATCTCCTACCCCTTTTCGGCATATTTCCTTCGCTCTTTTCAACCAGGTGCTCAAACCTTTGATGAAAATGTCTCGAAAACCCTGAAGAAGGAGCTGGAACTCAAGATGTTATGTGTGAACACACTCAAATGATGAAAATTGGAACAATATCTAAATAGGCCTAGAGAGCACCCTACAAGGAGAAGAAAAAGCAACTCAGGGTGCAGGCAAGGGTAAGTTTTCCAGGTACAGTTAAGGAAACTGGTCACTCTTTTTTAAGGGACAGGAACACAGCAGCTGCTCCATTCTACACAACACTAAAAAAACTGTCCACAAAGTTCAAGTATTTACTATGAAATAATGTCACAATCTTCCAGTTTCAGGTTTGAAGAGGAAACAAAGCACCTTCTCCAAACTAAAATGCATTAATCTAGTTATTCCAGACATTTTTTTCCACATTAAAATTAGTTCTCACAAGATTAACTCTGAAGTTTTAGAGAGAAATCAGACAGCCTGCAAGCACTGGGGCTATGTGTCTTTTTTCTCTTTAAATCAAATTGTTCCAATTCTCTGTTGTTAGACTAATGAAATACACAGTGGGTTAAAAATAGGAAAACACAGAGAAGGGAAAAATGCTTCAGCTACACTTTAATTATGTATCTACAGTGCTTAAACCAAGGAACTGACCCTGACCTCTGCTAAAAAGAAGTGGGAAGACAGCAAAAGCGAACATAATGAAAACACGTAATGAATTATCTATGCATAAATTACCCTTTGCGTTCCAACTAATCCACTGCTATTAAGCTAAACATCCACTTCCAAGCAGATTTGTGTTTACTGTTCCTTAACACAGGAAAGCAAGCTTTTAAAAACCAGTATTCCCATGTACAGCATGCTAAGGAATTCAGTGCTAAAAGCTGTGACAAATATCTACCTGACCATCTAGAGAGTATCAAGACCCTGTTCTTACTATGAAAATTTTTCAGACCTAGTATAAAACATGAAAAAAGGCACAGAGAAATAATTTTTTTTTACACTGATGGCATTAGCTTGGCTTCCTTTACCCTGAACATCATCTTTACTTGCAAATAAAAAAAAAAGCCACCTTCAGAATTTACAGGAGGATTGTCATTATTTATTCCATTAAAAAACATTCCAATGACCCAATGTTTTAAGTCTCTCCCATAGTAAAGCTCAACTCTCAAAATGTCAAATTAAAATTTTCAGACTCCCAAGGGATACAGTCATGAAAAGTTTCCCAGTACTTCTGCAGTGAAATGTTTTAAGAGAATGTAGGCAAAGGGACTTCCCATTAACTTCTAAGTAGAAGAACCAAAATCCCTCCATACTGACACTCATTGACTCTATGTGCAACTGATTTCACCTGCTTAAACCAGTGAACTGACTTTCTTCAAATCAAACAGTTTTCCTGCTGTAGTGAGGAATATAAAACAATCCAAATCTGGATCTTTAAAGTTCAACTGACTAGGCTTTTCAATCATGAAATATTAATCATGGTACTCTTTTTCTCTGCTTCCCTCTGAAATACCCATTATTGGCTGCAGTTAGAAAGGGACTCTGACCTCAGACAGGTTGGTGTTCTGATGAGAAGGCTCAGATAATTTTCTCAGGTGATGAGCTGCTGTTCTGCCCAAGCATAATAGGCCTTTAAGCTTACCAAACCCAGTGACAGGAAGGAAAGCAGGAAAAGCAGCAGGGCCAGTAGTTTTCTTTCTTCCATAGCCTTTTCTCCACAGCATGGAGTAGCTCACAATAAGGCTGAAATATTACCTTTATTAAAATCTCTTGATGTGGCTTATTTAAATGAAGGGTTAATGACCTGGTGGTCCCTCATGGCCCTAATGACTTTAAAATTCAACAAGAAAAATATCTTAATAAATCAGAATTATGAGTAACACTTTCCTTCACAAAGGAGGCAAATTAGATATTAAGATGCTTGTTTTGCTGCTTTGTGGGAAAAATAGTTTTATTATTTAATATTATTTTATTAATAAAACCTTCCTTACTTACATTCAATCAAAGATAATTGAGACAGACAGATGGTCTCTAGTGACTCATTATTTCCCTTTATAAACCTTCTACTCCTAATGAAAACACTTTTGGAAAAATAGTTTAAAAAACTTGACTTACAAGAAAAAAGCCAAACAAAAAATCAAATCATTGCTGTAAAATTTAAATCCTTTGACTTATGAAATTCCTGTGAATTTCACAGAGCTATGAACTAACTTTGCTTTACAAAATACTGTGTTCAGCATTTCTCTCATGTTCACTGTTTGAGGAAGGTGGAATATTTTACAAATACTCCAAAATAATTCACAATGTTGATGAAAAATTCCCATCTCAATTCTTGCAGGCAAAACAGTGTTTTTTAAAATCTCCTCAGAACACAGGAACCACAAACGAGGCATATTTTCATACAATCTCTCTGCTGTGACTCTATGAAAAACAGCTCCTTTCTCTCCATTTCATTTCGATTTTCCTTTGCTTGGTTGGTTTTGGCCAATATTTTTAAGACAATGCAATCTCAATCAAGATTAAGACAAATTCATCTCAAAAAAAAGAAATTAAAAAGACCCAAAAAAACTACTACCAATGCAAAAAGATTTTTGGGAATACCCTGAATACCCTGTTCTGGCCAGCTTTCCTTCTGCTCCCTATCTCTTCAACACTTATTTGACTGATATTCCAGCATCAGTCAAGTGGGTCCCAATCTATACTCTTTATCACTTTTCCTTCCATGTTCCTATGTCAAGACAGTTGGCAGAATTCAGCAAAAATTTTAAGAGATCTACAGAAACCTAAGTTTATTCTTGTCTGGTTTGTGACATGCCAGAGAAGACCTGGCCGCTTCAGAAAACTGAATACCTCTGGAAAGTATCACAAGGGATTTTGTCATAGTCAATGTTTCCAGCAGCCACCAAATTATGAAGTGAACAAGTATCATAACCTTCCTCTGAAGAATCCCAAATGCAAGCAACAAATTGTTTAACTTGATAAACAATAATATGCTCTCAGAAAATTCCTAAGAGGACTTAGACAGTCTAAAACACCCTAGCAAAGGCATAAGGAAAACAGTAAATACCAACAGAGTGTGCACAGAGCTTGATTAATCCCCATTACAAATTAACGGATCAAGAGACAAATGAGTGCATACATTTGGTGATGCATAATAATTACCTCAGGTGAAACAAGCTGTAGAAGTCTTTAGCAACATTCCATGAACAGAAAATACGCATTAGCAATGAAGCTAAGATCTATACCTGCATGATGAACGCTAATCAGCAAGCGTGTAACTCAGAGGCCCGGCAGGTGCAGGGAAAGCTGGAAAAGCACTCAGTTCCTTTTCATGATGAGACCATTCTAAAAATATGTATCAGTATCGGCAGGCAGGAGAAGGAATTACAAAATGGCATAGGCACTGGGTGACAAGGAGGCCTCCAAGAGGGAGGAAAAAACCCAGACAGATTGAGTTGAAAAACACAACTGTACCAAGATGATAAAATTGCCCATAAAATTACTGAACTTATGACTCAAAGAACAAGAAAAACTGAGGAATTAATTCCCTTGTAAGGAAAAGACATTTTTGACATACTGTGAAAGGAAACCCTTGCATGGCCCAGACCACCAGCAATGCTCAAGTCCCTGCTCTTACAAACTTCCCCACAGGCAAGGGGTACATATTCATGCCTCTTTCCCAGACCCCATGGAGGTGAAATGGGAATACTAAGACTTGCTTTTTCTCAGATGTTTGCAAGGATAAATGCTCTAAGATTAAAGCATGCAGATACTGTTTATTTCATGAGTTTTATCTTATACTGTTTTGACAAACAACGATAAGCTGCAGAATTATTGCAAATGACTATCTACCATCATTAAAATTGAAACAGATTAATTTTTCACATTTTAGCTGTCACACAGAAGTTTGTCATGTAACACTTCTTAATTTAATTATATAACGTGCTATATATATCTCAAGAGTTCTGCAACAAACACAAGATACTGGACAAAGTACTGAATTCCTCTGCTTACTCAAAAACGTGACTTCAGCATGATCTGAACCACCAGTCAAAATTGAAATTTGACCTTATAATGCAATAGAAAAACAGCAGCATGCAAACACTCCACCACCACCACCAAGGATCTGAGCAACTTACTCTCTGACACTATGGCATCCTGGCTAGATAATTTGGTGTAACAAAGGCTATCTACAAAATCATTATTTTTCAATTTCATTTCAGACATTTAGAATTTTACCTTTGATTTCAGGAGCAATAAACATTGTTGCTCATTACTAAACCTCTTGAGAATGCCTAATTTCCTCTCCTCTTGTTTTGGCTATGCAGCTCTCAAGTTTTACTCCACTGGTTTCCAATGCAGATTATATATTTATCTAAGTGTTGTTCAAAATTAAGACTGGTTAAAATAAAAGTTATTTCCCAAAATGTCAATGGGACCACGACCACATTCAGATACAACAGCACAAGCCATCTCTATGTTTGTCAAAAATGAAGAGAAGAAAGGGATTCATTCCACCTGACTTCTCTAGTGAAGGAATGTACAGGGAAATATTGCAAACATTAGCAATAGTTTACCCTGTGTATAAACACAGATACAAAATCTACTACAAGACATAGCAAAGTAATAACCTTACCACTCAATACTGGAGGTGATGCTTAAAGCAAAGGAGATAATTTTAGGATTATATGGTTCAGTTAAACAGTTATTTATTGAAATATAATACATGATTTAAGAACATCCTCTATCTTAAGACATGAAACACTTGCAGGACTGAATGGAAACCAGAACCCAGATTTCCCCCTTACCCTTATACTATAAAGAGCACAAAAATCATTCCTATTCATCAACGAGGGTAAGAGATTGTCATGCTCAAATATGTGCTCTGGTATGTGAATCAAATGCAATTTTAGGGTGGGAAAGGTGGGAGGAGGAAGAGATCATGGTGATGAGAAGCACAGTGCGGAACCAGAGGTGCAGCTGGAATGAGAAGTCAGTCTTGTATTGCAGAAATTGATAAATCACACTCGGGCCAGCACCAAAGAGAAGATGTTCCTACCTGCTAGGGAGCCGGGCCCTCTGAGCCAACAGCAGTTCTGTGGGTCCAGTGAGGTTCACCTCCCCATCCTGAAAGGATGCCTGGGAAGCACCCTGTTGAGAGATTTCAAAGCAGGTATTGAAACTATGTACATAACCATGCATACAGAACAATGCTGTGTTTGTGTTTTTAAGTCCGTATTTGGAACAGAAAGTAAGTCATAGAAAAACATCATCTCACAGACAGTGAGGACTGAAAGACCCATTCTGGATGGAGCACCTGTGACACAGCATTTGGAGAACCAGGAGGGTACCTGCTCCTTGTGCCTGTCCCACCACCCTTCCCCTTTAACGTTGCACCATTTAACGTTAAAAAGTTGCACTGATTACTTTCTTCTCTGCCATTCTAACCTGAACGCCATTCTCCCTCACTCTGAGCTGCCTCGTTTCTCCCAAGAGTTCACACAGACCTTGAGTAAACTCAACAACTTTTTTCTGTGCTCTATCCCTTGGCAGCGTTTATCTGGCAGAGACATATTTTCAGAGTAGCTTCCCAGAAAAAGAAATTATGCATCCATTTGGACAATCAGACACAAAAATTCAGTGCACACAGAGTCCAGACATCAGTGCTAAAGCTCTTGAAAACTATTATTTAAGTTTCTTTTTGTGATCCTTGCACTCAATGTTTGCATTTTTTTCATACTGGGAGAGGGAAATAGTTACCAATGAGATAAGACCACTGTCAGCAGGTGATGTATTAGCTTTAACATACTGTACTTCATCCCAACCCTTATGGCACTAATGTAAACAGAGCAAAATCCGTAACAAAGACCTTTTTTGGAGAGGTCACTTCTGTCAACTCTGCAACAGGAATAGAGCTGGAAGACATAAATCTTCAGCTGTCAACACACTAAGAGAATTCAATTCAGAGTCTGATCTTAACTAGATAAAGGCTAAAGTTAATAATTATTTTTTGTTGTTGTTGCAGTGGTACAGTTTTCCAGTGTATACACTTGCCATATTAAGTTGTCTCAAGGCAAAAGGTAGCAATGCTATAAATTAATTTCAAAGAACAAAGCCAACTAGATAGGTAATTTAATTTTCAATAAAAGTTCTACACTGGTCAGTTGCAGCTTCTCTCAAAAGATGGTTCTATTCAAAAGATTGCTTTAAAGGTTTGGTGTTTCCAGTCCCTCAAAGATTTGCAGAACTTATTTTTAGTTTATAAGTATCAAGAGAGTTGGGGGCAAGTGTGGGTTGCCTTGCACTTCAAAATCATGAGCAGCTTGCAAGCAAACCCTTGAGATATTAACCAAGCTGGATCCCTTTTGGTTCACAAGGTGCTTTTGAACCTATAATACTGGTAGTGATGCTCTTTGTGTGTTAACTAGAGCAGAAGCCAACAGGCTTGGCTTCAACTGCAAGACCAACCTAGTTCACTCCAAGTGAACTTCTATCACTAACAAAGAACCACTTTTAAAAGCTGTGTATTGAGTACATGCCATCTCCTCCAATCACTTTTCACTGTGGAACCACATGTCAAGGAAGAATCCTTGTTACATGAAGTATATTCCATACTAATCTCGTAAATCAAGAGTTCGACCTCAAGCAGTGCATTACCAACAGAAATCAGACACACAGCCTTCCTATGTTAAAAATTCATCTTGACAAAAGCTTTATAAAAAAAGGTCTCAGTAGCAGTAGATGCTGTAAGCAGACAAACTCTTTAACAGTCAGACCTTTGGAAAAGCCTACCTCTACTAGCCTGCCACTGAAAACAATGGTGCTACAAAGGCTCTGCTTTATGGAAATTTAAATATAGTCATGCCAAGAGCAGATTCAGGACTGTGATGAACTAGACCCTTCTCTCCAAGACACTGGCTGCAAGACAGTACATGACAGAGAACATGCTACTCACGTGTCAGAACTGTTTTGCCATCTGAAGTCTCCCTTGCAGTCTACACAAGCTACAAAAGCTATGCTGGGCTTTTGGTTACTGTTGTTTTTACTGTGGTGAGATTATATCCATGGTTGTCCCCTATCTCCCACTTCCTGGGAAACAGACTTCCCAGCAATGATAAACACTGACATTCAGAACACAATCTCATATCTTGTTTCTGTTGACTGATTCACAGATTCTTTGACCAGAAAGAAAAAATTCTTGGTCAACAAGTATAATCTCATACTTCAATTTGCTTTGTGGCACAGCACAACATTGCTAAGAGCACAGTTACACTCCAAGATAAACAAGAGGTCCTTACAAAAATGGCAATGAACAGCCTTCTCTTCTGCTGAAGGCCAGACCAGCAGAAAGTATCTTGAAGCTGGATAAGAGGATTATTATAGACACTAGAGGTATCAGACCTTTGGAAGAGGTCTTCAAAAACAGATTTATAAACACGTCTCATATGTTTTAAGGCATGATCATTCCTGTGGCAGAAAATAATAGGGTAACCTTGTGAGGCACCTGAGTTATGCATGTCCACACTTTAATCTTTCCACAAGGTAAAACTTCTATGAGGATTTATAGGATGGAGTTTGGAGTCCATAACACTTACAGCTTGATTTTTTTGTTTATTTTTTTAGGTTGTGTGTTTGTTTATTGTGGTGTGGGGGTTTTGCTTGTTTAAATTGAAGGGTAAAAGCTTCTAAAGAAAAGTTATCCTCTCCTGACTGGAGAGAAGTGTGCTGAAGGATTTCAGAAAAAGTTCAGTGTCAGAGCTCCCATCCTGCTCACAACTGCCTGCTTAGATTTGCAGGAGTATAGTGCTCCTACATATCACAGATTATCACATGCTCAAGTCAATAAACACAAAGCCAGATATATTTAAAGGCTTAACTGATCAAGGAAACACGAATCATAACACTGACATTATAAGTGATCTCTCTGAGAAAGACATTAGAGCTCCAGTCACGGAACAATCACTATAAATGGACAAATTCCTTTCATACTTGAGCATTACTTTAGAAGCACAGTAAATTTAAACAGATCATCTCCTGACAAACAAGCAGAATAATAGGAAGCCAAAAATGCACAATTAAAGACACTGTCAAAAGACAACGATCCAATATACACAAAAATGCTCAATCTCTTGTTCAATTTTTAAAGACTGATTGCCAGTTTTTCAATAGTAGCAGAATTAAGGACACTGACTAACAAACCTTGACTCAAATTCAGCTGACACTGTAACAGATTTACAGTGACAGAATTGCAGTTTTCACTTGGGACATAGGAATAAAATGCAAAATGGTGTAGTAAAAACAAAAGCCAAGGAAGCATATGCATCTAAGAGCAGTGGAAATTTTAAAATTTATTTATATAGGGATGATTTGAATTAAGCAACTCAGTGCTACTAAAAGCACGTGCTTCAAATTAGGGGTAAGCAGAAGAAAGTGATTCTATTAAATAACACCCTCTGCAAACAACTGCAACCCAAATGCTAGAAAGAGTCTTGTCTTCATTATGTGACACCTCTCAAGTTAGGTAAACGTGTACATGAGGCAGTAGAAGGAGTGACAGAGTACGTACCAGTAGAGATATTTTGAACTTTGTGAACATTCCACTCTTCTCAATTCAACAGCCAGCATGGGCATATGTTAGCCCTAGCAATGAATGTGATGCAGTCAGTCATGGGCTGCTTGAGCTTAGGGAGTATGACCAAGTCTATTGTTTTTTAATTTATGAAAAGGCTTATTTCATAAAACCCACAAAATATCGGAGGGGAAAAGCAATAGTGGCACTTTTGGACAGAGACATGGAAGTAGCCATTTTTGGCCAGAAAAAGAGATATATAGACAGAATTTACTAAAAATGGTCAAACCAATCATTTGTATTACAAACAAAGGGTGCAGTCCTGAGCAGCCAGCAGAGCAGTGGCTGCCCTGACAGCCAGGCTGCCCACTGGTCCCACTGCTCTGTTTCTTCACTATCATTGCAACCCAAAAAATCTGGATTTTGGTATCCTCAAAAAAACTGCACTACATCCATTTGCTACCTAAACTCCAGCTAGAGTGTAGTTTTGAATTCCATTTTAGCTAAAACAAATCTTTTGTTGAGGTTCTTCTGCAGCTGAAGTTTGCACGTTCATGCAAGGCCAGACTATACCACCTAGCTCAGCAAGGAAACTTTAGAAATATTCACAGGCCACCAGTGGCTATAGAAGGGCCCTAAATCACCTCAAGTCTGCCTGGTAGGCTCAGAACACAATTCATTCTGAAGACAAGTAAGTTTTTGGGTAGCATAAAATTGCCAATACATCATTTTTAGGAAAGTTGTCCTATCTTCTTTGAAAAAAACTTAATATACAATAACCAACATGAGGAAAACCTCAAATAAGATAAATTTAGAGAAAAAGGACTCTAAAAAAAAGAACTGGAGAAAACACTGAGTGCAGGATACACTTGGAGTATAAAATGGCCATCAAACACTAGCAATAAACTTGAAGGAAATAAGTAAGATCTATTAATAGAAGAAATACACGTATCTACTCAAATTAGGAATCAAACAGTCTGGTATACCCAAGGGAAAGTATCTTTATCAGACACTTTCTTCTAATGACAAAGTTAAAAGTGAAAATGTATGTCTGAAGTTCCAGTTTCCAGTACTGTATTCCCTGAGGGCCTCAGCTCTTTAAAACAAAGGAAAAGTATCCAAATCAAAGAGCAGAAGGTCATGGAGCAGGGTGGCAGGCTGCAGAGCTCCCTCTCCCTGCTTGGCCAACAGCAAACCTTCTTCCAAGCAGGTTCAGTAAGAGTTCAGATCCCACCAACATAAACAGTGAGATTCAAGGAAACCTGGGGATGAAAGGGATGCTTAGTTTACAAATGCAGGAAATGTCTCATCTACTGCTCTCACAACAGACAATTTTAATTACCGTATTTAAAAATTGAACATTTTTAGCAGCACTTCCAGGATCATGTGAGCATTTCTGACAGCCAGAATGAGTTTAAAAAGCCATAGCACTATATTTAGCTTTAAAAATCAACACTTTCATAAATATTCCCAAACCAATTAGCTTGTGTTACAAAGTTGTTTACCTTTACCTAGAACAAATGCAATACCTGACATTGCATACAGAAGACCACAAAATCCATGGAAGACAAATATGAAGGCCTCTTGTTGCTCAGTAATAACGTAAGCAAGCACAGGTTAAAATACCATAATCCCACCTGAACCAAAGTTATACATATCTTGCTGTAATACCCAGCAGTAACATTCTAATCTGTTTTCAAGTTCTGGCCAACTGTACATGACTTTTTAGGCCTAAAAGGCTTCTCTGTGGCTCACTTAGTCTGTTGGGACAAAATACAAGTTGTATGTTCCTAAAATAGCTAAGAAACTTTGTTCAACCACAATAAACACTGCCCTTCATTATGATACTGGCCAGCCTCATTTTGCAAAAAGAAGAATGCAGCACACCACAAACTTTCAAAATATTTCAGACTGAAAATCACCATCTCTCTTCCTCCACTTAGCCCTAAATCCACAATAGGACTAATTGAAGATATGACACTAAAACTCTTCATAAAGAAAACATTTATCTTATCTTTATTATTTTCTATGTGCAGAGTCAGGTTATCCCTAGGCCAGGGAACAATCTGGCAAGTGAAATACAAAACAAGCTTCCAGTAAGCAGAGACCTGTACTATAACTGTAGCAGTAACACCTCTGTGTAGGAGAAAAACTTTTGTAACTGGGGAATCTTGGTCTGGACTGGGACAGAATTAATTTTCTTCCTAGCACCTGGCACAGTACTATGTCTGGGATTTAGTGAGAGAATAATGTTGATAAACTACTGATATTTTGGTTGTTACTGAGTAGTGCTAGCCCTAAGTCAAGGACTTCTCAGTTTCCCATGCCCTGCCAGAGAGGGGGTGCACCAGAAGCCATGAGGGAGCACAGCTGGGATAGCTGACCCCAGCTGGCCAAGGGGATACTCCACAGCCCAGAACATCATGGCCAGGACATAAACTGGGGCTGGCTGGGCCAGAGGCCAGTCACTACTCAGTGATCAGGCTGAACGTCAGTCAGTGCGTGGTGAGCAATTGTGTCAGGCATCATTTGGTTTTTTGGGTGTTGTTCACAGTCATTCAAGGATGAGGTATGAAGTTGGTGTCAACATCTGCGTTTCATTTACTTGGCCAATCTTTCATTACCAAGATAATAACAGAATAACAGACTAACTTCCAATCTTCCTCTAAAAACAGCTTTACATAACATCCTAAATCACTTCCTAAAATATATGCAGGAATGGTTTAGTATTGAAAAGGCAAGCATAACAGTGTCTAAAAAAATTCCAGATTAATTTTTAAATGTAACATAGCTTTCCTTTCTTCCTTCTAAATAAGCGTAATAAAATATAATTCACACTGTATTACTAACATCAATACATCAAGGGTGGAAACTAATGCAAAGGAGGCTAACAAAATGCTGCTAAACTAAAGGAAAAGTATTAATGTTTGTTACTGTGTATTTCTTATTTTTCCAGTGGTCTGCTTGATTGAAATCACTGTGCCATAGAACGTGGGAAGTATTTCTAAACAGCGTACAATACTTCCATTTCACTTACTGATTAAACTACATCATCCTCTCAACTATTCAGAACGAAATTAATTTGAAATGGGTAATTGATGCAATTGTGTCGCATCTACAAATGCAATTAATCACTTGCTAAAGACGATTTTTAGGCAGTCAACTATCACGAAAATAAGAATCACACAGCCTCTTTCAATCTTGTCAATTGAAATGTATTCAACTGGACTGGTTAAAGATATTTTTCAACATGAGAATAGCTGTATGTCTTCGGATATTTTTAATAACATCCAAGTGGATTCATGTTTAATTAGCAGAGCACAAAGAAAAGCCATAATATAGTATGGCTTTTAGCAATTACGTGACAGTTTCAGGAACCACAACAGCAATATTTTTCCCCTCAACTACCAAGGGATTTCTTGAATATTGTAGTGAGTTGTGATCTTGGCATTTAAGAGGTTATTTTAAACCCAGGGCGTAAATGGACACTCTCCTGAGAATCAGTCTGGAATAAGAAATTATTCCCCCAAATTGTTTGTTAACAACTCTCTGCTGAGGGTCATCATTACAGCTGGACTGCACTGGTGGATTACATCCTCTCTGTGCAGTGCAAACACTGAGCTGCCTGAATTCCCCGTCCCCAGCACATCCAAGTACTCTGGCTGAGCTGGCACTGAAGCAGATTCGGAGCAACTGTATCACATGTGCAGTCCAAGGGGAGTGCTCAGTATCTTTAGGAAATGTGGAACAGGAACATCACTCATGCAGACACACATTTTCAAAGTTATTGCTTATGCTTTAGCTCAGTGGTCAACAAATTCAGTCAGAATACCATGAGGGCAAATTCTCAGTAGCAAACAGGATGTGCTGAGCCCACGACACCAGGGAAGAGTACCCAGCTCCTGGGTTAAGCATGGGAGGCAACCTTATCTACATCTTCCCAGTTACTACTGGCCCTGAGCCAGCAAACACCTTGGAGTCCCTGCCTTCTACATCAGGAAGATGCTGTTAGTATCAAACACAGCTCCCAGGGAGCACCAGAATCAGCAGGAACCAAAACCAGGGGAGCTTCAATTCTTTAGGGACACAAGCTACACCAGCCAGGTTCCCTCCTCTGCACTCCCACTGAGCTCTTCTGGACATGCTCAACTTCGGCATGTAAAACACACCTTGCCAAGGTCAACCTTCAAAGTGCTCTCCCTGACTCCTCCTGCTATACACACTCCCAATTTGTTTCATCCTAATCATTCAAAAATCTAGCTGAGGAGCATTCTCTGTTTGGAAAAAGCAAAGTTCTGTTTCCTATGGTCCTACACAAAGTTCTTTATCATCAAGAGCACCAAGGATTACTTTAGGCCTGTGGATCAAAATTGATACATATGATTTTGGCAAGAGAACTCCAAGAATCCTCATATGAAAAACTTCTCTATCACTGAGAAGAAAATTTTGCTAGTTATAACAGTACTGGAAAGATCACATCTTCCTTGGCAGTTGTTTTGCAAGGGTGAAGGGAAGGAAGAGGTGCAGCTGTAGTGCCTAAATACTTCAATTTGTGAAAGTCTGAGAGAAAAATCTAAAAAATGCCTCAGTCTCTTTCCTAAAAGTAGCTTTCCTACACATAAAACTCTGGATTGAGGCCCAACATTTTTAACAATTTCTAGGCTGAGGTGTGAGCAGTGCCTTTTCCATAACAGCAGAAAGCTGCTTTTGAAAGCATTGATGGTATATTGATAAATATTAGGATTTGGCACCTCCACTGGCCAAGAACCAACTCTTAAAGTAAATGGAAATGTTCCAGTAAGGGTGAAAAAAAAAACCCCAAACCAAACAACCCACACACCAACACCAACCAAAAAACTACTAGAAACATAAGTAATATAGTATACATTTACAACTTTTAGGAGCTGCCAATATTGGAATAATTATCCAAAGGATGTAGTTAACTGTCCAGCCATATGATCACCGGCACCTTCAAAAAAGAGGAGATGTTTATTAGCTCTCTCCCCATTTATCATGCTGGTTTTAATTGCCTATGAGCTCTCTGCCTGCACTGCAAGCCTACAGAGACACTACAGAGCAACATCACGAGGACTTAGTGCCCGAGTCTCTAGTATTTGCATCTCAGCAAGATTATTAATTAGAACTAAGCCACGCTTAGAGCACTTGAAATATTTTGGCTGACCTGTTATCTGCTAGGACATTAATATTTTTATTTTATTTACCTTGAAGTGTTTTTATTATACTTTCATATTTTAAAGACTGCTGCTAAATTTACTGTCCAGAAATACATGGGTGGCCTTTTATTTATAAAGACTATTTAGCAGTGCTATCAACTGTGCAAGGCAGCAAAGAAGTAGGTGTTTCCAAGCTAAAACTTGTGATTTTTTTGATTTGGAGACAAAAATATATGTTTAAAAAAGATGCACAAACTTTGGACATCTGAGTTATTCTAGAAATTAATTGTAAGCAATTATTCCCATGGCAACAAGCATCATTTAAAAGTGCACTATCATTAGCTCCACAAATGCACACTAATCCCTTCTGTTGGTTGGAAACTGCCACTGGGCAATTAATATTGCAAGAAATGAGAAAGAAATGAATGTTTCCACAAGAAAATATTCCAAATTTTCTCAGACCAAGAGAACACCAGCATGACCCCTTCTGGCTTGACTCCTCCCAAGCTCTTTAATTGACAAAACATTTTGCAAGAGATTTGCAAGCTACAAAGCTGCATTTTGACTAATTTCTTCTTTGTTTAGAGATAAACTGCTTGTATTCCTTTTTTGAAGTAAAGAAAAAAAATCTCTTAACTCACTATGCATTACATCAGGATAACTTCTTCATGGAAGTAGTACTTAGAGAACACCTAAATCTTATCTAGAGAGTATTATGTATGATGCCACATCCATACTTCTCCCACAAATAAAATTTGAATTTTATTCCCACCACATAAAGACACTAATTCTGAATACTTAAAAAAAACCCCACAAACCTAACAGACAATAAAGAGAACTTTACAAATGTAATTGCACTACTGAATCAAAACTTGCTGCTTTTGTTACAACAATACGCCATCAATATTATCTGAAAGGCTTCTAAAAAAATCTGTATTATCTAAGAGCTCAATGTACAAGTGATCCTCTAACCTTGCACCTCTATTCCTTGCAATAAATTCTTAACTAACTTCATTTGTTCTTTTATCAAAATTAAAACTACGTGTGTCTTCACCACCACCAATGACAGTGGGAGTGAACAATGGGGATTTTCAAAATTTAAAAATCAAAATCATTTTCAGAGTTAAAATGGGTTTTAATTAAAGACTGCATTTGATATTTTGCTGTTAATTCCCTTTACAAATGGCACATATAATGAGATGCCTCAGACATGCTAGGCTGGTCAGCAGGAATCCATAGATCCGTTGATTCTGTAACAGCAAGGATAACCACATTGTACCATCAGCCGACCAAGCACCACTGCCAGCCTGTGAGAGCCAGTGCTAAGCTTTGACTTGGATCAGGAATTTCTCCTCATTGCTTTGCAACAGTAACATCAAGAAGATGTTGCAATGGTACAAGAATGCTTTTGCTCTTCAGCAGTTGCAGCTGTAGCTATAACCAACACCAGAAGAAACCATGAGAAAGACTGCCCCATCTTCTCAGACATGCCTTTTTGTAACATCCCACTCTTTGGGGACAGCCTGACATGGTCCCTGTACCAGTAATCCCTGGGTCACACACCCAAAGACCACGACAATCCAGTCCCCACCAGGCCCCCTCTCCCCCAAGAGACAGAGCCGTGCCACAGAGCACAAGGCCTGGCTGGGGCAGGGCTCTGCTCCTGCTCATCTGTGTTTGCTGATCTGTGTTTGCCCTGTGCATTATGCATTGCTGTTACAGTGCATTATGTTAAGTTTTCCTCAGAGTGCAATGTATGTTAGTAATTGCTAGTTACGTTACGACTATTCCTCATATGGGATTATCATAGTGGAGCAACAGCACTGATTAATCAATTAGCATGGATTCATTAGAGATGAACGATAGGGCAATGTAATTGTGTTTACTGAACAATGGATGACAGTGTGCTTAAAGCCCAGGATTTCTAATAATGATATATACATAACATTATGAATATTTAGAGCACCCTCACTGCAAAGCTAGAGAGACAAACAATCAGGATGTGATTCTGTGTGCAAGTAATGCTGGAGGCTCAAGAATGCATAGATGAAGAGAGCCACAAGACAGATGGCACAGCTAGATGACTTTTTTTAGCTTTGACAAAATCTTTGTAGAACAGCTACAGCATTTCCTGTACTCCAGAATTCAGAGGCATGTCTACACAAAACAGTGGCCAACAGTATAAACTGTTGAGTCAAAGCCTCAGGTGTCTCAGAAACATTAACCACGTTAAGCATAAGAACATGAAAAAACTGACAGAGCCCACTGTATGAAATAAACAGAAGCATACAAGGGTAACTAAAAACTTTTTCTCCAGCTGACTGAGGTGTACACCCTTGTACTGTCCTTGTCAATGGCTGAAGACTAAGCTTAGAACAGCCATTAAAGAACATGAACACCAAACTCCCAGACACATCTCTCAATAGATGATTAGTGCCCTTTAGGTCCTAATGCAATAGTCACAGGCCCTTCTTCTGTCTAGTGGTGGGATACAGACTCACCAGCAAATCACAGGGATATCAAGAGATGAGACAATGATTAATTTCTTGAAAATATCGTACAGAGATATTGAAATATAGCTTCTGCTGCATTCTGCCTGAAAGGAAAAACACTAAAAAGGAATGTAAAATGTTACAGGGGAAATACTTTGCAAAAAAGTTAAAGTAGAAAACGTTCTCTATTATACTCCAGGAAATCAGAAATCTTCATGCAAGGCCAATACCTGGGTCCCATGAGAGAGCTAATCTACAGCGTGACAAGGACCTGAATGCTCTCAGAGATCACTCATCCAGTATTTTCCCAAGACGCTTCCACAATGTCCCAGGGAACCAGTCTGCTTGGAATGCAGCCCTTGAATACAAGGTACTAAAAATTACATTGCCTGTTTAGATCAAAGGAAATTTCATTCTTGCAGGGAGTTAAGTATTCCTCCTTAACTTTGTGGGCTGCAAATTTATTTACTTTGCAAAAGATTCACACATTGAGTTAATTTAGAACTTACCAGTTTCCATCCAGTCTAAGCAACTTACTGAATCAGTGGCTAACAGTATATTGATTGCCCTGCAGACAACTTCATATTTAACCATTTGCTCCATATGCTTAGAGATGCTAAAGTCTCAAAAGAAACTTTTTTATTTATACATACACATAAAAATACACCTGTGTGTGTGTGTATGTGCATATGTGAATGAAATAGTTGCAGATGAAGTTCTGTCAAAAATCTTATCTGGTCATAAAGCTAATATGGAGGTTTCACAATATATCTCAGTACAGGAAGGAATTATCTTGAAAAATTTCTCTCCTCGGCTCTGGGCATTCTACAAACCAAATTGCCCATCTTCATTCTCAACAAAACCTCCCCAACACTGTGGCAAGGAAAATACATGATGGCCTAAGGAAAACAGAACACAAATTCATCTTGATAGGCAAGGCCTAGACTACTCCTAAATTTCTCTGTTGCTACACTTTAAACCAAATTTTAAAAAGAATTTGTCAGAGCAAAAACAAGTCATCTATTCTGAAGATTTTTATAAGAGACTATGAGAACATCTTAACCTACAGAGCACCAAACCAGTAAATAAGGGTTAAAATGTTGTCTGACTCTCTTCAAAGAACTGAGTTGCTTGCATCCAAATGGGAGAAAACATGCTATCCTACATAAACCCCTTGATCTCAATCCCAATTCTCAATGGAAATTAAGGCATCTGTGTAGCATTTTAATTCTGCTGAACTGTATACAAACCCTTGTTTTAGGATCTGAAAGTACAGGCACAGTATTATCCTGAATTTATGAGTGAATATTATTAATAAACCTGAGTTGACTCTTGTGAGCCAAGACATTACTACCACTGGCTTATCTTAAACCTAGCAGGCAATTTAGACTAGAGGGAGATCACCTGAGACTATCTTGTTATTTCCAATAAATCCTTATGAAGCATAGTGGTATTTTCAATCTCTCCTAGGATTTTTAAAAGTCATCATAAAATAACCTTTCATAAAATGATCTAGTTCCATGTTAATTATTAACTACATATTGAAATAACAGCATTGGTTAGTAAATAACTTGACAGCACTAAAAATTGCAGAGTAAAAAGACAGGATTTATCATACAATTGAAAGGAAGCTGGATGAAGAAAATATCTTAAGCAAAGATATATCAGCATATTTGCTGGGAATGAAATAGAACAGCAATTATAAGATCTTACAGATTAATTAAGCTCAGGACATTTTAATGAGCACAATTATATCTACTAATCAGATTATGATGAGGACTCTCAAAACCACTTTTTAAAAAATTATTTGAAGAGAATAAGCAAACAAAATCCCATGGGTAACTTCAATTTCACACTACAAAGTTATTATCATCACAAACAGCTTTTATAAGGTTACAGGTGGACTTAATTGTACTATAGTTGTTGACTGACAGCAGCATCTCTAATAGCAAGAACAAAGGTCAGAGGAGACATTGCTGTTGTTCAGGTGAGCACAACAGGTGACGTGGACAAATGAGCAACTCTCCAAAAGACAAAGCAGCAGGAGATACCGACTGTCCTGTTTCTTGCATGTGGTTCCTGGATAAACACACTGTTTCAATTCAGTGCCTGTTTCCTTGCTTTTGAGAGAAATACAGGGATGGTGTACCAACAGAAGTGTTGGTAACAAAATGGGCTTTCAGCAAAATTCCCAATTTTTGCTTATTCCTATTTTAAAACAAACACTTTCAATTATATCAATGATTTCCTAGAAACAAAATGTGACAGAGACAGACTTAGTACATAAGTGTTTGCCATGACGTGGAAGGAAATAGCTGTAACCTGTCTCCTTGCATGCCTTTGTGAAGCTCTACCATTTCCTAACCTCTCCACACAAGATGCTCAAGTTGGTTTTAGATACACAGAGAAACTACACTCTGAGACAAAGAAGTTCCCTTGTTCCCAGTTCCTCAGAACTTGGAAACCAAAAGTATGGCATTTGTTCTGAATAGCAGAACAAATTAAAACTGGCTACCTGAGAGGGCCAAGGTCAGTTAAGGCAGAGTGAGGAATGTGACAGATGCACGAGTGACAAGGTTCAGTACATCTCAGTTCCTTATGAGGCATTTCAGCTAAGACATGTGAAGCCAGATTGATTTAAACATGAGTATTTCCTTAACTTACAGTTCCCCTAATTTTAAGAAATGTGTTGACAGAAGATTTGAGTGGCCTGAAAAGTTAACAAAGTTTTTATACATGTGAATTATTTAAGCTTTAAAATTTCAGTACAATATGCTTAGATACAAAGCACAGTACAGTTTTATATATCAGTGAAATGCTTGAATTGCTATTACTTATGAAGAAATTCAATGTTACTTATCCAGGTCAGATGGTAATTAAAAATACTTCAAAACCAGAAATGCAGGGAGACTGGCAGCATGCTGGGGGTATGGGTGTGGGTTGTGGTTTATGGATTTTTTTATTTGGCTCACTCCTACTACCTATGCCAAGTTCATCAAAATTTACTATTTAGAAAAACAAATTTAAAAGCATTTTGTACAGTCGAGTTTCTTCTGCTATCACAGAGAAAAGCAAAGCTTTTTTTTCCTGAAGATTTTATAATTGCTTTATAATAACCCAAAGAACTGTAGGCTACAAGAGTTTGCTTGCATTTTTCTGATATTGAGCACTACTGATCTGCATATTTAATGGCTCCACATCACTGTAATGCATTCTAGGTACTCACAAGTAAAGACACTGCCTTTTCTTCTAGAAAAAAAAGGTAGAAAGAAATAGCTTCAATGAGTTACTTTGTGAAGGAAAAGAACAAGGTAGACTTTCTAAAGAAAAGGCTCTCATTCAGAGATGAACTTTACCAAATTCAAAAGCAACCAAAGGAAGCATTCACTGCTTTCTTCTGAAAATGAGCTTAATAGTCCAGGAGCTGATACATCCTGCAGGCAAGAGCAATATAACTTAGACAATAGTTGCCCTCAGTAGAAAAGAAGATCGTGGAGGGAATGGCATTTTTTCATGTATCTATGCCTAATCTCATGCAGGGCTTTAAATTTCAACCAAAAAAAAGCACTGTGAATTAGGCTTAATATTTTAATAGAAACTACTGGATACATGAAACAAAACACTGAAATAACAGGGTAATACTGATCTGTGTTGCTAAACTGATGTACTGCTGCATTCTAAGCTACGCAGAGCTTCTGCAATTTACATTCACTTCTGTACAATGGTAATGAAGTGATCAAGCCTGGAGATCACAAATACAGGGGCCTGGGGAGCTGAACTCCAGCTCAGAAACTAGTCTGAACAGTTTCCTCAAGCGTGAACTGACTACAGCACAGTGTCGAGAGCACAGAAGGAGTCCAGGTTCTAAGAGGACAGAGATAAGGCTTTCTATTTGCTCTATCCTCTCCCAGCAAATAACCCTTTCCTGTTTAAATGGCTACAAATTTCAATAGAGACAAGTTCAGTCAGTGAACATTCACTGGAACTTAAAACAGGAACCCAACCAGAACACTCTCAGGTATAATTACACTTGATCTGGACTAAAAATTAGTTTGTTTCCTTTGTGCAAGTAGGCCCATGGCTGTACCCAATCCCAACAGCTCTAAGTACCATCAAGTCTGGAAAACACAAATGGAAGGACTGAGGGAGCTGAGCGCAAACTGAAAGTTTGAACAGTTTATTTTTGTTTGCTTTGTTTTCCTTAAGCCTGAACTGTCTTACATACTGGAAACAATTAAACAGGAACAGTTTAGCATATGAAAGCAAATATTATTTCTGTTGTTATGGCTATTTGGACATCTGATAGCCTCAGGCAACCCAAAGGAGCCAGAACAACAACAGCTCAGCTTAAAAGTCAAAGGGCAGATACTTTTGAAGTGAGAGATGACACTGAAACAGCAGTAGACCTTGAAGACAGAAAGAACTTGAACATTTCAGAGTAAATTCTATTCATCCTCAAAATTCTCTTAAAGGCAAAATAGGCACAGCGATGCTGAATGCCAGAAAACCTAAGGGCAAAATGCTCTCCCCACAAATCCCTGCTGTATGGCAATAGGAAAGGCTACCAACATTTCAGAGGGGTTCAGCAAACAGTGCTGGGAATGATTCCTAAAGTTGTTTTGTGACCTAGCTAACTTTTATTTTTTTGTCTGGTAAATATGAGTGATAGAGAATCTCTGTCAAAGAAAACATTACCAGTGTCTAGTAAGAGGATCCTTTGATTCTTTGGCATCAAGGCTAAACAGGCATAGAAGCTTTTAGATAAGAGTATGTGAAGACTACTGCTCATGAGCCTGTTCAAACTAGTGAAAAAGACAAGACTGGATTTCCAGTTCTGCAAGAGCATTGATTTTTAGAGACTAACAACACAACTCAGGACATAGATAAGGTACAATTTTGAAAATAAATGCTGGGTTCTAGAAGCAAGTAGTTTTAAAGTGGAAGCTCACAGTTGGGTCTCACAGATCTCTACCTGTATCCTCCACTGGTGATGATACCGAATGGCACAGGAAAAACAGAATGGCAACTACCTTTCTAAAGGAAAGGTACTCCTGCACAGGTAAGACTGTGGTGTTGGGAAAGGACCTCACCCTGCCCCTCTGGAGAAATGATCCTTGTTTGTGCCGTTGCTGCTTCTCACCAGTAAGGAGAGGTGCATAAATGTGGATAAGAGGCTTCCATAGGGATGTAAAAGCTGTTATATATCATGTGATTTCAAAGCTGGTCTAGGGACAAAGACTTGTCATTCCCCTTTAAATCACAGAATAATAGTAACTGTGCACCCAAGAATTGTAACAGTAAGAGTATATTTGCTACTGGCATTTTTTATTTTATTGCTGCAGACAATGACTTCAATTTGTGGTCAACAGACCTCTAAATTCCTTGACTACTTTTAGAACATCATAAAAAAAAAACGAGTGAAGATCTAGCATAAGATACATCTTCACTGGAAAGTTCTGGGAGTCAACAAACCAAAAAAAGTAAGGTTATAAGCCATACTTCAGATTATAAATTGGTTGGCATTTCTGACATCGACAAAGACAATTACTTTTTTGGGTGGGTTTTTTAAGTGAAGGGACAGAAAATTCCTGGCTTTTGTTTTTCAGAGATAAAACTGAAATGTACCAAGGACTACTGCTGGTTTTTCTCCTGGATTCACTTCTGATTTATTTATAGGAAGGCTTTCCACCTTTACCTGCAAATGTCACAACTGAGCTCGTGACTTTTATATAGTTTCTTGGTTTAATAACTATGGTAGGTACAGCACACATTCTGCCTCTGCCCCTCTCCAAAAATAAACCAAACTTAATCACGTCTAAAAACTAGTTTATCTCTCACTGTTCATAGCAAACAGAAAGAGTTGGGCACAAATAACCTAATTTTCACCTGTTTCTGCTTACTGCATACACACTAACTCAATTTAGATTGATCTGCTAATGTTTGCAGACTTACTACAGTGGCACAAGGGTACTACATCCATTCAGCTTATTCTTAAAAAAGACAAACCAAGATGAAATGTTGTTCATACTCCTTTTTAATTTTATTTTAGCTCTTTGTTTATCTCTTCACTTCAAAGCGCTTCCAATATGAGGCACAGTTTCAGTGTGACAACTTTGTAAAATTAAAATAGAAAAAATGTGCCAGCATCAATCTGCTTTACATTGGAAAGCACAACAGCCTTGAGACAGAAATGACGACTTGTGAGAGTAAGCTATAATGAACCCAGAAGTGCTATCTGCAGTAGGAAAAATATATTAGACTGGAGGCTGAACACTCCTGAAACGATTTGTCTTCCTCAATAGGAGTCTCCTATTCCCCAGTTGCAGTGTACAGCCAAGTCTGACTCCAAAAGCAAGGGAAAATTATCAACACGAATCCCCACAATTCTGTTGGCTAGCATTTCTTATTCGACTTGGAGCTGCTTAAAGTCCAAATTAAAAAAAAAATAAAAAAAATACAGCCCAGAGTAAAGCTGAATCTGCAAGGGACGTGCTGCACCTGTGACCTGTCAGTGGCTGGGCAGGAAGGCAGGAAGCCAGCCTGGCAGCAGGAACCGCACAGGGCGATCCCACCAGCCCAGGGGCAGCACCCAGCCAGGGCAGAGCCCCGGCAGGGGGAGCCGAGGCTGGGCAGCAGCCGCACAGGGCACAAGGTCACACGGGGCTGAGCCAGCCTGCCCCGACCCCCGGCAGGGCTGGGAAACCGCCCAGCACACAGGAGCACACAAACCTGCCAGCTCCATCCCCAGGCCCCCAGCTCTAAAAAGCACAAAGCCATGGCAGGGCAAGCACATTAGTAAATGTGGTCCTAGTTATGAGGGAGGCTACAGAGGGTCAAGGGGCTGATCCCTACAGTACCAGTCAAGATCCGTGGCAGGTGCACCCAGGTAGCCAGGCCCTTCTCAAATTTCAGTGTTGCTAGAAAATAAGTTTTACTCTCTTGTGAGCTGTATTGTCAGACTCCTTTGCACAAACATCCTTTCATTACCTGTGAGCTGAAATATATTGATCTAGTTCCTATTCTTTTCACAACAATGTACCTGAGGCACAAATTCAGCTCTCTTAAAATACTTCCTTGGCAAAGGGGATCCCATGAATATATATGCGACATTAGCATGTATAGAATTAGTGGGCAGCATCACTTTATATTGCTTTCCCTAAGACATGGTTTCATGCTAAAAGGAGCTTCCAGTAGGCTCTCCCAATAGGCAAAGACATTTTTCTGTCTTCTGCTTGAAAATGACTTTGTTTTCCTTAGAGAGCTGGTGAAAGCTATGAACTTGCTTTCCAACTTTAATGTGCACCTTTTAACTTAGCAGCTGTTCATCAAATGCCTAGGTTATTTTAACTACTTTTCCAGAAAAATAAACCTATTATAAATTGCATATATTACACCAAAGAGTATTTTCCCACTTGATCTTCGCTGTCCAGACTGAAGAGAGTTGCCAACCAGCTCTGTGCAGGTTTGGCTGTTACAGAACAAAATACTAGCAGGAAAGGAAGAGAAAGCTAGACTTAATTAATCTCACTTATTAAGCAAATAATAAAGTATTTATGTAGTAGTCAACATCATATATATGAATATAGAATGATATGTAATAAATTCTAAATATTGAATAGTTTCAAGAAAATTTAAATCACTTTAAACCTAGAATCTGCATGTTGCTCCTGACCTTAACAGGGAACCAACACATCAGACACTAGAGGTCTGATTACTATAAAAATAATTTGAACAGAACTAACATCAATAATTTGATGTTTTAGACACTTATGTAGTATTATAAATACATGTAATTGGCAGCAGATTAATTTCCAAAAATTCTTATAATCTTTTGGCATACTGCCAACATAATTTAAAAAAAATAATTTAATTTATGAGTGCACGCATCTGGTTCTAATGAACTAAATTTAACTGTAAATATCAGTGTTTGTGTAACTGACAACATTAACACAATGAAGTTATCAATATGCCACTCAAAACAGCCTTTTGAAAGTGACAACTACACACAAAGCTGACAATGAAAGGTAAAAAGGCAGCAGATCACAGCCGGGCATTAAGAAATCATCAGGTTCAGTGTTTTGAAAACTCAAGGGTAGCTTTGTTAACATTAACATGGTAATCCCTAATCTAACAGTACTTCTGTTCTGAAGTGCTTCAAAGAATAAAAACCATACACCATAAATTCTCTTGGGTGTACTAACTAGACCATCAATTTGACCATAAGACAGCATCCCACTCACACCATCCCGTTATCAATGGATGGACTTGCCTGTGATCAGCGACCCAATTTCCCTTCTCTTCTGGATGATAGGATGGGACATTTTCCCAGGCTTAATGACAGCCAACCAGAGACAGAATGGTCTGAAGACTGAAGTGCAACTGGCTTCCTTTACCCTAAATTATTCTGCTATTCAGAAATTTACAGTACAATTAGTAAATAATACAAATACTGTATATAAACTTTTCCAGCCCATTCTGTCTCTACTCTCTGAACCTCCTTGGTAGGAACAAAAGGAGTAACAATAAAGAATTTTGCATTTTTTTCCACAAGGAGCAAAACATTCTGTTTCTAGATGTTCTCACCACTATGCAGCAGACCACCTCAATCACCAACATTTACCGGGTACTTTTTGTAGATTATTCTTCCTTCAGATACGCAATATTACTGAATTCCTCTCTCAAATAAAAATCCCCAAACATCCAAGGCAGCTCATACTGCTCATGAAGGAAATACAGACTCATTTATACATCAGCCACACTGATCTCATAGCTGGTCTTTGTGCCACAGAATTTTCAACAATACTATTAATTAAAAATCCCCACAGCTTTGCAGAAGCACACAGCAATATGTGATACATAGGCAGCTATGGTGATGCTACACCGATCTGAGGAAAATGTCCCTATATTCTTTTAAAACAAATACACAGTTAAGACCACACTCCTTGGCTGAAAAGAATATCACAACAGAAACGTCTGAGCAACAAACACATTTGTCTGTAAGAACTGTGATATTTCACAGCATTGACTGATTTATTTATTTTTAAGATGAAACATCCATATTTTGGCTATGTCTTTTAAAATCAAATTGAAGAGGATATCACTCTACCTGCTGATAAAGAGATTTTTTTGTTTTTTTTAATTGTGACTTTAAATCCATTTAATCTGGTTTTGTTCCCCAGCCTGTCCTCCTTTTATCACGCTTACAATTTCCCATAGAAGTGTTTCATAAAATTCCCCTTAGAATATGCCTCTTCTGCATATTCTGAAAGAGAATTAATTTGGGCTTTTATGGAAAATGTCAAAAAATGAGACAACAAAGACTAACTAGCCATTGCTCAGTAGTGCTACTTGCAGAACTTGCTTTACCCCAAAACAATGTATCTCTGTTTGATTCTCATCCTGCTGTTTGAAGGACAGAAAAATGCATGCAGATCATAAAAGAAAGGGAGGAGTGGGGCTGGAAGTGGACGTCACATCTGAAGAACCTTCACCATATTCTTCGACTAAGGTGAGGCCAGGTGAAAAGAAGGGGATTCCTTTTGTTTGTGTAAAGCTGACAGATGTACCATGAAATTGATTGTACTTCATTATTCCAAAAGGCAGAGGGAAGAAAAAGGAGGAGGCCATTTTATCTCCACAGGTGTAAAAACATGTAATCATCTCGGATCCACTCTATTAGGTCAATGGAGCAAGCATGCCACAAGAAACAGCAGCTCCTTCATTTCAGGTCCAAGTTCATGTCACTCCAAGACAGTTGCTACATAGACAACAGCACAAATACCAACACAGAGAGTAATTTTAACTCTAAGATACTGTGATACGCTCTCAAGGATACCACGAGATGCTTCAGTGCAGTCACATTACATGGTACAGTTCAAATACTCAAATACAGAGAAGAGGGTATTAGAGCCTTCCTTGGGACTGACACAAAAAGGAAGGTGTTCACTTGAATCTTACAGAGGAGCTTGAGAATCCATACTGAAACTTATATTAAATCAAGATGAATGAAAGGCAAAACTTATTGTTACTAGTACTTTAAAGCAGACAATTAATTAAAAAAAAAATAGCACAAGCCACTACTCAATTTGTTCAGAAAAAAAAACCCCAAATAATCTTACAGAAACANGGTGTTCACTTGAATCTTACAGAGGAGCTTGAGAATCCATACTGAAACTTATATTAAATCAAGATGAATGAAAGGCAAAACTTATTGTTACTAGTACTTTAAAGCAGACAATTAATTAAAAAAAAATAGCACAAGCCACTACTCAATTTGTTCATAAAAAAAGCCCAAAATAATCTTACAGAAACAACTGTTCTGTAAGGTCTCTCTCTCTCTCTTTTTCCCCTTATGATACTGCTAGGGATGTGTAACACTTTGAATTGGCAAATACGATTCTTAGGATCTGAAAAATGTCATAAGAACAACTGTGCCAAGTGAGACCACAGGTATGTCCACCTTTGAAAACCAGGCTGCCTCACAAACTGCTAATTATTGTCCCATCTGGTACAGTGAAACAGTGGCAACAATTTGCTCCTGTATTAACACAGATATTCTACAGTCCAATCAATTCATTTTAGCTGAAGATATGCATATTTACTATATTGTTTATGTCCTAATTTTATTTATTTTAAGTTATTTCAGAGAAATTATACTGATGTTACAACAGGTCACATTAGAGGCCAGAAGCAATCCTTGCAATTACTGACAAAAATCAAAAGTGGGATGTTTGTTCCCGATCCTGAAGCTCACTGACTCACCCTTGCTATTTTAGTCTATATTCACACTGATTTAGTTTATTATCCCTGACTCTAACAAGTCTGAACACCCGCAACAGCAAAAGGACACAGTATACAGAAGCGCTAAAATATTCCTCCCTTTGTTTCAGTTGTCAATGTCAGAATTTTGTTTCACTGGCATGGAATAAAATCAGGACCTGCTGCTATAAAAAAAGTCCAACGGAATGTGCGAGTTTCAAAGAGACCTATATTATTATCACAGCTCAAAAACCTGTAAATCCAGATTAGCTGAGACACCAGCTACACAAAAGAACAAATCTCCAGATTCAAGTGTCTCCAACAAGCTGGGTAATTTAGCGGTGAAGAAGCCTCACCTAACAAAAAAAAAAAAAAACCCGAAAAAGAAATTTCAAAAAAGAAATCCCATCTCCTTAGAGTGTGAATAACTTTCAATCCCGTAAGAGAAACAAAGCCACATATCGCACTTTTGGATCACTTCTGGAGTAACACAAATATTAACCAAACAAGAGCAGAACTTCATACAACAGTGCACTGGAAGAAAAACCCAAAACTAATGTCACAACAACACTTGTTGCTAGTGCCTAGGTAAGTATCAAAGATCTTTGCCATTATTCCTAGCTGTTCATTAGATTACTACATTTATGGAAAAAGTTACTTAGTAGTAGGCATTTCAGTAGGACACTGACTGAGAACCTATTTTATTTTAGCTAAATGTTTCTAGAACTTGACAGTAAATGATATGCATGAGCCATGTTGACTGTCATCTTCCACTTTTGACTGTCAGACATGGAAGTAACTTGCTAATGTTACATTCCAATTTCAGCACCATGAGCCTGTTGCATAAGCTGCCTGTTAAAAGCTGTTCCAGATGGAATGACAGTATTTTGTAGGACCCCAAAGATGTAGCTATAGAGATGAGTATGTGTCAACAGCATTGACAGCATGACCTTTTCTCCCTTTTTTTGTCAACAGTTCTTATTTCCACCCTTTATTTTTTCCACATTCCCTATAAGACAGGCCACAAAAGAAATCAAAGAGTTTCAGTCTCTCTGCCATCTTGGATCACCTACGATCTTATCTACCTGACTGCACAAGGCAGAGGACAAGGGAGGCAGGTGTATAAACAAAAAGGTAGTTTCAAAATTACAGCCAAGGCCCCAAATTCATTTTAAAGAGGAAACAAAATCCACTCTCCTACTAACACAAGAACAATGAAGAGCTTTGATGATTTTCATTAGAGATACTTTCTTTAATGAATAGTCAGTAAAATGCCAGTACTCCTCAAATTGGAAACAACCTGTTAACAATGAGTAACAACTTCTACTGATTACACCATTTTTACTGATAATTTATATATTATATTAACATCACAGAACATTCATTATTAGCTCTTATTACAATAAATCACAAAAAGTCTACTTAACCTGCTGAAATAAAAATATGTAAATTACACCCACTGCTCATTTTAAACAATACAGGTGAAACAATACAATTTTCCTGACACACAGGCTGTGCAAGGAACACAAAGAGTATTGCTCCACACACACACATACACTGTTTGCACCCTCAAAAGAAGAAATTACCACAGGGCACTTCTGTCCTTTTTCAGATGAATAATTTAGTATTCTGACAAACATTTAATTTACATTTTTTTAGTTTTTTCTCTACAATATAAAATGATTTATTTTTGATACAGAATGCCACAGCATACGGTATAAGAGAGAAAAAAGAAAAAAAAAATAGGAGTGCAGGGCTGGAAGGCAGCAGAGAGAATGGAGAAGGAATGGCTTTTGTTATTTCGACAGCTCGCTGCGTAGTTGGATTTATAATGTGTTCTTTAAGAGCAGCAGTTTTCATGGTGTAAGAGTGCCACACAGCTCTGGTTCCTGCAGTGCTCACACCAACTTCAAAACTAACTCACTGCAGATGTCCCTATGATCATCTAATCAGACATCAAAAGCAATATACTGACAAGCTCCTGGGCTGATTAGAAGTGTTCTATGTATGTTTCACAGCGTAAACAGACACACAGTAGTTGCTTTATAAATGGATTCACCCACATCAGAATTCCCCTTTAAAAAATTCCAACTGTTTGGAACTCCCCAGCTGAATGACAGAAAATCCTTTTAAATCTTCCCAGATCTTCTGTTCAGTTCCACATTGCAGTATTTCAAGAGCATGAGTTAAATTATTAATAGGAAAACTTTTAACAGAAAAAAGTGAATGCCTTCCAGAATTTAAAAATCTTGCTATTCTGAATGTCAGCCTGAAACCACACCACATCAGGGAGGCAGTCTTGCCTTACCCTCCAACACACATGGTAATATCTAAGATCTGTTTCCAAATCTACTTTGATGTCTGATTATTATACATCAACAAACATGGATTTAATGCATTACAAGTGCACCAGCACTGCTAGTTCCTGAAAAATACTGTGATTCTCCGGGACAGATGTTTCCTTCTCAGAGTTCACTTCCTGCAACACTTAAAAAGGACTAATAAGAAAGATGGGGACAGATTTTTAGTTGTGATAGGACAAGAGGTAGTGGTTTTAAACTTAAAGAGGGTAGATTTCAACTAGATAAAAGAAAGATGTTTTTTACAAAGTAGGTGACAAAACACTGAAACAGGCTGTCTGGAGAGGTGGGAGATGTCCTGTCCCTGGAAACATTCAAGGCTGGATGGGGCTCTGAGCAACCTGATCTAGTGGAAAATGTTCACGCTTATGGCAAGAGGGATGAAACCAGACAACCTTTAAGGGTCCCTTCCAACCCAAAGTGTTGTGTGATTCTATCACATAACTATAAGAGAATTTCATATTGAAACTCTAATACATAGAGAAGGACCAGAAAGTGAAACTATCTGACCTAGTCCAGTAAACATACTGGACAAAAGTTCTATCTTCTAAAACCAGACACACAATACAACCCTCATGGCAGTGCAGTCTCCTAGCTCAAGTCTTAGCAGAAATCTGCTGAATCAAGTTACAAACTCTATGGAATTATTCCACCACTGTGCCAAGAAAGACCTTTTCTGCCCTGACCTACTTTTAAATAGCAGAATTGCATGACCTAATATTTCTGGTTTTTCTTTTTAGTAAAATACTCACACATTTTGTAAGTACTACTCATAGCTGAATTTGTAGCATATACATTTATGTGTGTATATAATACCATACAGAAAAGGAACAAATCATGAGGCTGCATCCTTACACATGTGGACATTATGCTAATTCACAGACTCCTAATCAGGAAGGCTAATACACCACAAGCACAATTAACAGCCAGAAGAACCAGAGGAGGTTTTGACCCTTTTTAACAACAGCTTGAAACATAAAAATGTTCTAATTATATATCAACCTTATTCAAAATTGCAAATTACCAGTCCACAATGCATAAAATACAGTCAATTTCAAGTCATATCTAGGCAAAAATTGAAACTGTATTGAGCCACTGGAGCAGCTCTTCAATTGATCCAGCATCTCATTGTATCTTTAAATATGGATAAATACAATTTAATCCGCCAGTCCTATTGATTAACTCCAAGATAACCTACGTATTTGTCCAGAAAACATGTAACTATAAAAGAAAGTCATGCAGAAAATAGCACACAATAATAATCAGCAAGTTAACAAGAGAAACCTTAGTCCCACCAGAATTAATGTACAATTCTTATCAATTCAAATAGAATCACAGTCCTCTGTCTAAAACTCATGACAAATCAAGTCTTATGGTAGTAGAGGAAGTCTGTGCCTGGGCAAAAACAGAGACAAGCTCCAGAAAGATGGAGTTCAGAAAGAAAGTTCAGATGTTATACATCAAAAATTACTACCTGAATGAACTGGACTGAGCAGAAGCAGCAAAATGTATTCTGCTCCCTAACACCAAACCAACAGAGCCATACAATTCAAGCTTTCTGCCTTGCTGTATCTCATCTCCACCATGTTGGGCAGAGGGATCCAGTCAGGAACTGCTGAGTTGGTGAAGAAAATATGAAACTGCAGCTCTGCTCAGCAAACTGGGGACAAGTTTTGAGCAAGTGCCAAGTGCCCCAAGAGCACTTGTTTCTTCTGAAAGGCTTCAATCATCTCAATCCCACTGCACTCTGCCTTGCTCCAGAGGAGATCCCCAGTTGAAGACTATGTGCCCATTGCTAAACCCACTTTGTGAGGCAGAAAGAAACCCATTTGCAGTCAGGAAGCAGCTGCACCAGCCCTTGGCCATTGCCAGAGCAAAACTATGGCACGGAACTTTCCAGAGAAGTAGAATCCCAGAATTCTAGAATGGCTTGGGTTGGAAGGGGCCATGAAGATCACCTAATCCCAATGCCCCTGATACAGGCAGGGCCGCCTTTCACTAGACCAGGTTGCTCAGAGCCCCATCCAACCTGGCCTTGAACACATCCAGGGATGGGCATTCACAGTTTCTCTGGGCAACCTGTGCCAGTACCTCACCACCCTCATCATAAAGAATTTCCTCCTCTTATCTAACCTAAATGTCCCCTCAGTTTTCACCCATTATTACCTTGTCCTGTCACTACAGTTCCTGATGAAGAGTCCCTCTCTGGCTTCCTTGCAGACCTCCTTCAGATACTGAAAGGTTCCTATGACATCTCCACACAACCTCCTCTTCTCCAAGCTGAACAGCCCCAACCTTCTCAGCCTGTCTTCATTGGGGAGGTGCTCTAGGCTCCTTACCAACTTCATGGCCCTCTCTGGAGTCACTCCAAGGTCCACATCTTTCCTGCACCGGGGACCCCAGAGATGGATGCAACACTGCAGTGGGGTCTCACCAGAATGGAGCAGAGAGGCAGAATTCCCTCCCTCGACCTGCTGGTCATGCTTTTTTTGCAGCTCAGGGGTCAAGTGACTTTCTGGGCTGCAACTGCACATTGCTGCCTCACGTTGAGTTTTTCAACAGTCATCACCCCTCCCACCCTTCTTTGCAGGGCTGCTCTCAATCACTTCTCTGCCCAACACACAGGTGTATGTAAGTGCATTAAACTAATTCCGTATCCCTGAAGTCCTCCCTGGATACCTAGGGAAGAAAGTTTTCATTCTTGAAAGCCTGGCTAGGGCTCTGTGATCCTAACTAGGCAGAACAGCTAAAGTGGAGCTTTAATAAAGTAAAAAATTCATTAACAAATATTTTTACTTCAATAACAATTTCTGATGTGTTACCCCTATTTTTCCTTGATTACTGTCTCTAAATTTTTCAGTGGCAGCTATCACAATAAGGAAAGAGAGGTTTGGATGAAAAAAGAAACTCAAATTTTGTACCATCTGTTAAATGACTTCCAGTCTGAGGGAACAGATGCTGGACTTCACTATCAGTTTTTGATTGATCTAGAAGTATTTTGTTCATTGGGGCTAAAACTACAGCTAAGATGTGTAAGAGAAAATAGGAAAGAATAGCTCAAATTCTCCTCAAACTACCTGGTCACTCAGAAAAGATTTTGTTATTTTTGTAATCGTTATAAAACATTAAAAAAAAATCAGATCTTCCTTTGAATAAATGGGACAAGATCTAAAAAACAGAACACAAGCTCTGTTTGGTGCCATAAATACTGTGAACAGCTTGAATGGCTCATCAGGTTCAACCAGTTCACCTGAATGGGATAGAAAAGTTCTTTTCTTGTATTACTGCATGTTTGCTGTCCCATTTCATGCATTACTCATTGCACAACTGAAGTGCACTTTCCAGGAGGTTAATCAGCATTGTCTTCAGAGAATCCCATGGTAGTCACCTCTCAAAAATCTGCTGAAGCACTGGTGTGTCAGTGTAAGGCAGTGCACAGGTATTGCTACACAGCCCACTGCCAGTTCCACTTGTACCAAACACCAAAACACCAGAAGTGCCAAAACAGCTCAGCTAATTATGAAAGTCAGATTCAATTACAAAATAATTGCTAAGATAATTGTGGCATAAATACAGAGACTTAATTTTCACTACATGCACTGAAGAATATTTCATCTAGCAACAGTTCTGAGTTTTCTAACTTGCGTGTGACTAAAGGAAGCAGTTTAACATGAAAAAACTCTGGCTTGTAGCAAAAGGAATTCGGTATTACTTTTAAATTTTCAGCAGCAATGTATAAAACAAATGAATTTTTTCTAAACAGTGCTTTAACACTTGAAAGACTATAGCTATTTTCAAAATGCAGTGTTCAGTTATTTCTGCCATGTTTTTTCATTTGTCAGATATTGATTTTTCTTCATGTTTTAAAACAATCTGTACCTAATTTAACCTATGTTATTTAAGCTTTCTGTGTTTCCTAGAACATTATGCCAAAGCATATTTCAGTATGATTGACGATGAGAGTTTTAGAAATGGTACTGTTGAGAAAATAAGAGTTAGTGTAACATATTTTGCTGTAATAGATTTTTGCTTTCACAAAAAATCCAGAACACCAAACCACAACTATCTGTGTCTCCCCTTCCTTCACTTTATATTATTTATTAAAAAAAAAAAATCCTTCTCCACCCATGTTACTTGCCCAGCTTTGACTGTCACCCCTCCAGCTGCCAGAGGGATGCTCTGTATTTTAGCACAGAGAATACCTTTAGGCCTAGAGGACTCTTTTGTACTGATGCAAGTCAGTGAAGCATGGTGAGGTTTTAACCTCCAAGTGTTACTGCAATCTTCATGTAATGGCATAAAATGCACTTATCACCACTAAAATTACATTTAAAAACCCAACTCAACAAAATGCTATTTTTTTCTTCTTGATGGCCTATAAAGCATTCAAAACACACCTTGGAATGAAACAGATTTAACTTTTTTTTCAATCTTTTTTTTTTTGCCGTTTTCATGGTTATAAAATACTAGGGGTCAGCATTTTGTACTGACACACTCACTTTATGGGTTTCTCAGCTTTGCCAAGAGCGTGAGATCTGCACTGTTAACCAAGAAGACTTCTTTGTACGTCCATTCATCAGACTAAGTCAGTATTTCATTAATATGTAATTGGTTGCAACAAACATTAAGAAAAACCTCTCAGCTCAAACAGGTCTGACAAATGATGCAGAACTTTGACAAAGTTCAGCCCCCTGTAACATCATAATGTGCTTGGAGAGTCACCAAGACTTTTAAAATTGCACCACTTAGCAAACTATAAACACAACCCATTGTAAATAAGGTGCACACTAAATATTTAGATGCACATGCATTTGACCATGCAAAGAGAAACAATGAACAGTCAACTAAAATTCTGAGTGTTGTTTTGTTTTAAAATACACCAGCCAAAAAATTGTTTTGCACAGCTGGGGACAGGGAGTGAACTGCAACATTGCATAGAGAGGATCTAAAGGGGAAAAGGCATAAATATTACAAGCAAATGAAAGCAGCAGCATGATTTAAGCCAGCATTCATGTGGTCTAGAGAAGAGCAGAACCAGACCCACCAGAGCTTTCTAGGCAAACACTAAAAAAATAGCTTTATTCTGTTTGAGAAATTTTGTGTCCCAGCTGACATTCAGAGATTCTAAAGAATTTCATTGATTTATAAGTAATGTAGAAACACTTTCCCCACACACAAAGCTTCAGGTCTTAAAACTGCAAAGTAGAACATGTGGCCCAACTGTGACTAAGACAGCATCACTTAAAGAAGACTAAAGACAGTCTGCAAAAACATATGATTAAGAGTTACTGCATCTTCGCTAATTGTGGCTTTGCAATAGCACTTAGCAATAACTATATTGAAAACAAATATGTCCTCAAAAGGGAAGACTCATGTAAAACAGAAAAGTGAAATAAAGGAGAGACCATGCAGGACTGTAGCAGAGTATCAAAGATGACAGAAATGCCATTAGAAAACAAGAGAAGTGAAAAAGTGTGCAAGACCAAAGAAGCAATGGTAAACTGGACAACATGAAACTGAACAAATAAATAACTGCTGCAAGTTCAGTTCATATTCCAATGCCTTAAGACACCATTGAGCTTTATGTAAACCTCTTATTAAAAAAAAATAAAAAATAGAACCACTGTTAATTGATTGTATCATCTAAAATAACTGTTTTTCCAGAGGAAATTCTCTACTTTAAAGAAAATGAGTATGATGCATTTTGTTATAGATCCAAATACGCATACAGCTTATAAAACTACTATATACCAACAGGTAAGAGAAGTTTTGGTCTTAAGAAAAAGGTGAGTTACATGACACCTACCACCACAACATGCTTGAGACCGTGGTCACTGGGATGAGAAGCGCTCGGGAAGTCTGCAGGCGCGCCCAAAGCTGGATCACTGCTCCTCCGTACCAGAAGCGGTGTGCCTGCGAGAAAATAGCATTGAAAGGTTCAGGGAGGGTAACTAGCACAAGGGAAAGCTTCCTGTGGTTAAATAATACAAGTGTGCAGCACTTAAACATAAGCTTATCTGTGGTAATATCCACCTGGGAAATGACGAGATTTGATAGGGTTGTACCATTTCAGATTTACTTAGCTAAAGAAATGACAACATTTTTACACACTGATATAACAGACCTCGACCCATGAGCTACCTAAATTAGGTAAAAAGGGCTGACAGGAGAAAAAGGCACCTCCTCAGAAAAACAAATGACTAGTTGCACATACCTGTGACCACATGTACCGTCATGTGAGTGAAATTAAGATTATAGCTGTCAGTTATAATACTAATTACAGTGACTGGGGCTGATGGCAGCCATAATTATTAGATCTATAAAACAGTTTTCTCATTAGATGCTAACAAAGCTGTAGTGACTCTACCACATTCACTTTCAGCACAACTTTGTCAATATAGCTGGAATAAATATCAGAACCTGATGAGGGGCAATGAGAGAACCTAACACTCCTAACCCTACCTCATGGTGAACAAGTTTTTATATGCAGGTAATCCCTTCTATGCTCACTTCTGTAGGAAATCAGTAAGAAAAGCAGAAGTAAGACTTAAATTTGTGTCCTGGTATTAAGGGAATTCTTAAATATCAGAAGGTGAATATTGGTTTTTCTGCCAAGCGATTATTATCTTCATAGATAATAGAGCTATGCACGTATTTACAAGGAGGTTGGGTAGAAAGGGATTGATCACCAAATTTTGCGCGATTTTCCAGAAGTGTCAATCGGTCAAAATGAATCAAAATCTCTCCATCCAAATATTCTTGTTCTTCACATGAAGCTGAGGAGAAATTTGTTCCCCCTCTAGGCATATTTGGTAAGAAGGTGTATAAAACCTAAATACAAGTTACTCCTTTCTTCAAGATAAATACTTATACCTTAAAATAATTTTTTCTGTGTATACTAAAGTTTCTTGTGGCCTGTATCCAATTTTTTGTCTCTCTTCAATATAACAGTTTGAAAACAGATGCTAAAACATTTTTGTGTGATTCAACACAATTTAGTCTCCAACTCCTTTTGACATAAACATGAACAATACAGAGAAACTATTGAAAACCCTTTGCATTAGTACCTTTATTTGTAAAACTTGCTCAACTCACTGAGCATACTGTTCCTTACACTCGTCAAAGTCATCATGCCAGCCCCCTTCCTCATTTTTCTCCTCCTTTTTCCAAGGTGAGAAATACACAGTAACACAAAGAGGCTACAAAAAATTCCCCACAGTCAACTTGAGAGGTCAAAGGGAGGGGGATGAGTGACCCCATACAAAAAGATCATTTACATCAACCTCATCCTCCTCCCAAAGCCAGCAGTGAAATGAGATTTCTCCTTTTTTTCCTGAGCTGTCTTCTACAACTAACTTCTCATTTCCTCCTCATTCCTCTGGATGAGAGAAAGTTGAAGACTCCCAGTCCTGTGACTGCCAGGAGACAAGACCCTGCTTGTTCCAGGGCTTTCCTTTCACAGGAGGTGAAAGAAGAGGTCTCCTGTACCACACCACTTCAGCATTTTCTGTCTGCTTTGTATTGACTGCTTCGAGATGCTTCTTACCACATTCCCTATCCTCAGTTCTGAGTATCTCCTTTCACTTGCTTTTTGACAGTGTTTTCCAAAGAAACTGAAACAACATTTACAACCGTCTAAACTCTGAAACCAAAGTCTGCAGGAGCAGCAGGATTTTAGAGAATACCATTCTCCAGTTTGGAGAGATGGCCTTGCAGCTTATTTCTTTCTTTTTATTCCTGCAAATTTTTGCTTATTGCCATGAAGCAATGAAATTTATGGTGCTCATCTGGAATGCTTTCCTACTTGCAGAAAAAAAACTGGACTTTTTGGCTATTATACACAGTGCTTTCTCCTTCCCCCCAGTATGTTGTAAATTCTAGGGTCCTATAGATAATTTTTTTACTTGAAGAGAAAACCAGAGTCTATTTTCTTCAATTTTAAAATGTATTTACAGACATGTAACATAATTTCTTGTACAGAAATATCACGTCATAACATCTCTGTGAAACAAGTCAGCTGTAGTCTTTAGCTAAATTTATACAAAACAGTCTCTCTGGCCCTTATTGTTTTATATGTCCACATCACAAAAACACAAAAGGAACCTTTAATTAGACAGTAAACTGAACCAAAATGTGCTTTTTAATAGGAGAAAATCCACAGCAAAGAGGACAACTGGATGAAAGAGATAAGAAGAAGCTGTACAGCCCATCCTTTGCAGGAGAATCTCTTATTCCCTTTCATGAGACAGCAATTCTCAGCAGCTCCTGGAGCTAACAAACTGCTCCATCTGCCCTCATCTCCTCTGTGGCTCAGGCTGTTCCCTGCCACAGAACACACTCCATAGCCACTCACTGTGTTCCAGCCTGCGCCTCTCCCACGGGCTCCTTTCTTTTTCCAGCCTTTCCCCACCTCCTCTGCACTGCACACTCAGGTCTCTTGAAAGCAAGCAAGCTCCCTTGCATTTCCAAAGAGAAACCTCCCCATATCTACTGCCCCAGACTCAGCCTGACTCAGGAGCTGGACCACGACCACTATCCATACGTACCTTGAATTCCTTTATCCCCATCTTCCTCAGCCATGAACAAATGCACTGAAAAACCATCAGCAAAACTGTTTATTACAGACATGCTGTAGAAAATTACATGCATTTTCTTTAGGGATTCTGTCACCCGTTTTCTTCTGTCAGGAAAGGGAATGCTGCATTTTTCCTTACAGCTTTCCTTTAGTCATGCTGTGTTTCCACATTATTCTACTCACGCTCTTACATTTGTGCTGAACATTTATAACAACCAATGTAAGTTCAAACACAAAATCCATCTTTACCTCAACGATGAGAGGGAGAAACTCCTTCCTGCATACCAAGTTGATCACAGAAACATGTTTTTTAATAAGCACTACTGTTTTGTGCTAGAGGACCACTTTGTATTTTAAACTTAGGATAATTATTTTAAAAAACTGAGTTCTGCATCTTTCAGCAATGCATCAGGAGTTTGCAGACAACAAAAACTGAAACACACGTCCAAAAACTTTTCTCATAATGACAGCCTTTAACCTCAATCACTTCAGGGTGTAGTGCCCGTTCTTTCAAAATTTGCAGAGTACCTTTTACCATGGTACCATAGCACCTTCTAAACACCTAAATATGTGTCAGCCTTATTCACAACACACACTCTTAGACAAAGCTGACAATGCAGATCAATCTTTTCTTTTTGCTAGCATCACCCTCAAAAATTAGTATCTACACAGACTCATGGTTAACAGTGTATTTTCCCTGAACTCCTATGTTTTGGAAATATTTTTTAACTGCAAATATGGTTGAAACAAGCATATGGTAGAAACCACAATTAGATTTAAATTGGTTGCATTAGGGAAGAAAAAACCCAAAAAACCAGAAGAATGATTTCTGCCATTTGTGTACAATTAAAAAGTAAAACTTTCATCAACACAATGGCAGAAGAAACATCTCCATAGCAGATGTAACCCGATTGTCTTAGTTTGTTTTGCTAGTTATTTAAATTTCACCAAAAAGCTGTACACAGACATTAACACATACCATGATCAGGAGTGTGCTCTGCTTCACTGAAGCCCTCTGGCAGTTCAAAAATCAGCATCTGAGGTTAGGAGGGCCCTGACAAACTATTAGTGATGTATTCAAGAACACTGTGCAACTGCAGGTGAACAATGCAAGGTGTGGATTTCAGGACCTGAACATGGTCAGGGGAACTTTGGAGCTCCAGCTGCCCCTGCTGGGGACTCCCTAAGCTCTACAAGGTTTCTAGGCTCTGAGTTCTGGCATCAGATTTCAGGCCTACATTTAGACAGTTGAGTACCACTCAATATGACCAATATCACAATAAAGTATTATTCCTATCCTTTCTTAATTTCACTCATTTGCTCTAATGTCTCTTTGCTCAGAAAAGCACAGTCCACCTCCAGCCTGAAATCCCTTTGTTCTTTGAGATTTAGGTTGTAGGTTGATGAAAAATGCTGAAGACAACCGGACTTTATCACCCATGAGAATTTTTGGCAAGCTGAGCTATCTATAATGCAGTCAAATCATGTACTAAAAATCTATTTTAGCAATGCTTTGGATGCAAACACTGTCAGATGACTTTCAGGTAAGCTGACAAAACAAGAAACACAGGAAACACAAGCACAGGTGTATTGTTGTGCAATTGCATCAGTGACAACTAACATTCTCCAAAGCTGGTTGGTTTGTTTTTCTAGTGACAGGGAAGAATTATTCTAGGGCAGAACTAAAGATACACTTGGACACAATACTGTAAGTGGGCAGGAAGAGATTTAAAATAAGTCACCTAGACAGTTAAAGTCCTAATTTAAAATTCTGCTCCTGAATATAAAAATGCTGACTATGATGGGCAAAGAGCTGTCCATCAAGTGTGTATCAAACTATCAGCTGCTGAAGGCCATACCCAATGACAATTACTCTGCTGCCTGCCTCCAAATTACCCCTGCCTGGACAGACAAATTACTTTTTTACCTGTAGATGCCTCCAGATATTTTTTTCAGAGCTCCTTCTGAGCAAACCACAACATTTCAAGTCAGTTGAAACAAAACACCTAAACACTATATACATACACACAGAAATGTAAAATTGCACTTTAGCATGGACTATTCTTGTATAGAAGAGCTCTGAACAGACACAAAACAAACAATTACCATTTATATGGAGAAGCCAAAATTGCTTTTGAACTGGTCTTGTCATGAAACAGGTTAGGCCCTGGAAACAAAGTTACAAGCAAGCTTTTAATTTATATTTAAATACATAAAAGATTGTATGTGCCTATTTTTCTCCTTTTTATCAGATAATTTTCACATCAACAGGCATACAGACAGTTCTTCAGCCCACACTTTTTTGAAAGCACTAAGCAATCAGTGTGTGTAAATTTGGTCACCCTCAGATATAATGATATATTTGCCACCACCTGAGGCATCAGGGAATACTTCTGCCATGTACTTCAAATGTAGCTGACACGGGCTTGTAAGTTCTACCTTGAATGGTACTGCACAGCTTTTTTTATTCTTTTAAATATGCAGTGCTATGATGTGACTTCTATGTTTAAAGCTAACTCAAATTGCTTATAATAGCACCTCTGAATAAAATTTCAAATCCACAGCTGTGCTTCCCAAAGTGCACAGTGCACTTCTTAAATACCCATGGACAGAAGATTAATGAATTAGGATGGTGTAACAGTTAAGACAACTAACTTAAATCTACAAACTGGTGGAAAAACAGTTCCAGCAAGAACTGTCTTTTACACATAATCCAGCAGAAAGTCCTTCCCTATGGCTCCAAATGAGGTGTAACTTTTCTTACAAAGCAAAACGAAAGCAATGGCCTGCAAGTAAAACTCAGGAATGGCTTTAAACAGATATTGTTTGGGGGTGATATTTTTCAGTGACAGTTATTTCAAAAAAATTATTTTCTCTGGTTGCATGTGCTATAATGCACTAAGTCAGGTTTCAGTTACGAAGCACAAGAACTGTTCTCCCAGTTTTTATGACCAGAATGGAATTTCTTTGGTGTTAACAGAGCCTAATGAAACGACTGCGGAATGTTTACATTTACAGCTTTTGCAATTTCAAAGACAGACATGTAAGAATCACTTACACACATTACTTCAATCATAAAAATCCTGTTTTCTGGATCAAAATCCACATCTATACAATAAGAAGTTAATCACTTCTCAAGGCACTAGGCTATGTCCATCGACAGAGGATGTACAAATACCGCTGGTACTTTCCTCCCATTTTAACATTTTTTTCAAAAGAGCTTCCAGAAGGACAGGACTTGAGTTTGGATCTTAACCAGGTATTCTTTTCTTGCACTTAAGGTCATAACACACGCCAGATATGCAGTAATTTCAGGATTTTCTCACTTCTCTCAACACAGTGCTCCTTATTTCAGCTCCTCATCAGACAGACAGGGAGCCTCCAGACTTACTGGAGTCCAGGGAACATCATGACTCTGCTCCAAAGGATCCTGGCGACAGGCACCACATGGAAGAGACCGGGTAAAGGGGAAGGAGCTGCAGGAGAATCCTGTAGCAAGGATCAATCAGCTCACAGCAGGCAGTTGTGATTTTTTTCTTTTCTCCCCTCCAATTCAAACTCAAGCAAAATGTCCAAGTCCTTCCCTTGCTGGGCAGAGTGGTCAGGAGTTTTGTGAAAACACATTGGCTATTACAAAAAAGCAGCACCTTCCAATATGGGCCAGGCTTTCTCTTATTCTTGTACAAGTCAAGCATCTCCATGAATCTCAGTATTTTCCATCTACTGACTAATGTACATCCTACAATTTAAGTCTTTAGACACAAGATTAAAAGTTACAGCCCCTTCAAACATCTTATATTTTTCAATTATTATTTTGGGGAGAAAAAAATGTTGTGCTGCATTAAAATTTCCCTACACACACATACACAGTGGGGGGGGTTGTTTTGGTTTTGATTGTTTCTTTGGGGGGGTTGAGGTTTGGGGGGGTTTGTTTTGGTTTCTGCTTTGGTTGGTTATTTTTTTAAGCTTAATATCCTTCCAATGGCATTCAGATGTCAAAAGAAACTGAACTCCAGATATCCCTAATACACAAGCTGTCCTAGCCATCCAACTTGCTGAACACAGCAAGAAGTATTCATCTTATTAAACACATTGGGTTTTTAAGCAGCATATTACCTGTAGTTACTGTATTTAAATAAATCATTTTAGGGTAATATATCCTACAAGATTTAAAAACCAATAGATCTTGGACTCTCGCACCTTATTTTTCTTCACAGATTGAAAGGTGAAAATAAGTATTTCTTCTATTTCAATTCCCAGCCCATTTCTCAACTTCAAATGAAATACTTAATGAACTGTACTAGTTGAATAAACTGACACAAAGAAAATATTCTGTGCACCTGCAAAAGAGGCCATGCTGCCAAAAGCTGGTTTAGCACTTCAGCTAACATCAGTTACAGGTGCTTATGCAGTCACTTTTCCACGGTTCAATGATTTAATTTTCTTTAAAACTTTGGCAGCTAAACTGTACAGCTTGAATATCACTTTGGCAGCATTTTATTGCAAGTAGTAGAGTTGCAAAGTAATTTTTTTAGTATTTTAATTGTATTTTAAAGGATGATCACAAATTACAGCATTAGTACACATTTCTGTAATGATTAAATATGACCGGTGTTTTACACATCTAATTTAAATTAAGAATCTTTTCTGTTTTAATGTTTCCATGAAAAGAGATGTCTTCCTCTTGCAGATGTTATTATTTTCTATTCTGGTCATGGAAAACTAGTTATAGTCTTAAGTTTCAATCTTGCTCCTGACAATTTTCAAAGATAAAATAGTGAAACCTCCTGAAACTTTCTGTGAGGTCGCAAGGAATAAGAACATAAGAGGAGCTACACTGGGTCTACCTCACCCAGTATCCTGATTCTAACAGCAGTAGCAAAGACTCAGGGGGAAAGCCTAAGAGTGCTGTATCCTACCAGCTTGCAAAAAAATAACCTTTGAAATATTTCCAAATCTGTAGGGCATCTAGACAACCGTATTTCAAGACACTGATGAGCCATGTCCTGTGAATTTGTCTAATCCTATTGTAACTCATCAATTTTTGGTGTGTTACATCAAATTTTATAGTTTAGTTGAACACTTCATGAGAAAATCAGCGTATGGTTGTTTTGCTTTGCAACTTATTGAACAATAGTTGTGTTTGATACTTGAGTTTTTACTTGGTGAGGAAATTGAATAATAACTTCTTATTGATCTAGTACCTTGAGACCTTTAGCTGAAGTCCCAATTGTTTTAACTTGAACAATTTCAAACAATCAATCAGTCAGGCTTAGCAGGTTCATTTTCTACCTGAAATACATGCTTTGCCATATTGCCTCAGAGCTAACACACCTCAAGTACTGTACAGAATTACAAACAGACACACTCTCCTCTGTCTTAACACTAGAGGGGACTGACAGAGACTGCACCACGGTTTTGAAGTATGATATCATACCACAGCCTTCCAAAACCTTCAGCTGCAAATACTTAGCTAAGTGGGTTGGTCTTTTTCTTTATAGAAGATACTAACTCTAAAACCAGCTGTGCATCAAAATACAAAAATACCATCAAACCAGCAACATCACAAAATCCGCATAATAAAATCTGAGTAAAAGCACTGACATCAAACAATGTGTGTCAAAAAGCACTGTTGACTTTTATAATGAAATTTATTCCATCATTTTAAGTCCCATTCATTACCTTCCCCAAAACCTTCCCTGAGGCAATAAAAAGCTGGAAATCAACATCCCAGCTAGAGAGCTACTGCAGAAAACTGTCTAACTTGTGATGGAAAAATATTTTTCTCTCTAGTTAACATATTTTCATGAAGATACCCCTCTTACTCCAAAGTAAGGCATATTAAACCAAGTGCAAAGGGAATAGAAACAGGCAGAATAATTGATGAGGAACAATCTTTGGGGAAATCAGAGACAGAAGGGCTATTAAAAAGAGAAGAGATACTTTGGTAACAAACTATGCACATAAATTTATTACCTACCCTAGCACTAAATTCCTGGGTACAGTGAAAGGAAGGAAAGACTGGCGTGTTTTGTAAATAGGCAGCTCAAAGACATAAAAACACATGGAAATTTTATATACATCTTTACAGAAACCATTACTGTACTCTTTTGCTGCAATACAAAGATAAAGCAAAACTCATTTCCATGAATCAAGGACAACTAAATAAGACCAAGCTTAAGTCATGAGGTCAAAACATACCAGACTTATCCTCTGACTGAAATGAAAAGTTATCTTCAAACCTTTAGCTTGCCTGAGAACAGAAACCATTTGTTTTAGAAATGCAAGTAGACTTGAATTGATCATCACAATTCTTTTAAAGCAGATTACACTGGATGCCAGAGAGGAGAAAAATCTATCAAATACAGTGTCATCCTCACAACACCTATGGCAAACAGCAGAGAACAACACTTGATATCATTACTATGAGAGGAGCCCTCCAGTGCAGTGAAAGGGAATACAGCAGTATTTCCTTAAGGAAATCAGCAGTATTCCCTCAAACCACAGAAAACAGCATGTTCTTCCATAACGCATTTCTTTTGAAATGTACCAATTTCAAAATGTTAGGTTTTCCAGAATCTTACGGGAGAGAATTGTTACTTGAATGCAGTACACTCCGTGTACTGACAAACACCAGAATGCTCAGCCAATAAACTGATGTTGCAAGATTAAGAAGAAAAGGATGGCTTTTATGCAAGAAAAATGTCTTTCCTACTTACTCTTGTATGCTGTATAAAAGGCATTCACAACATTTGGTTTATCAGATTAATAGTTTCACATTATATGTTTTCACAGATTTTAGAAATATACAATAATGTGGTTCCCTCTATATTTAAAAACACAGTCTGCTATCTGTAGTATCTCAGCTCCAACATGAAAGAGGACTAATCAAATATATGTTGTTTAAAATGCCCCCAAGCCTACTCACAATGCTTCCACTTCAAAGAGGATGAGAAAGAAAAGAAATTCTTTCTGAGCTCTGAAGTTACACAGAAATTGTCAACATCCGTACCCTGGAGGTAACAATTTAATCCCTGTCAGGCCTATCAGGGCAGCAACTTCCAAAAACTCCTGGAAGAAACCTTCTCTTCAATTCCCTTAGACTTCAAGCTAAAGACACTGCCAATGAAAGCATCTCTACTGACTGACTTAGCAACCCAAATACATAGGGCAAATCAAAGTGTTTTAAACAATCCCATGAAGCAAAATTTGAGCAAAAAACTAGAGAAACCCCCAAACCACAGGAATACATTAAATTGAGTATATTCTCTGTCTGAAGCACCTTCAAGGCAATTCTGTAAGAGTACAAAGTAACCTTTCACAAATGTCAAAAAGACATGGCTAGACCACCACCAACTGCATCAAAAATGGAAAATGAAAACCTTCTAGGCTATACTCTTATTATCCTGTACTAACTAGCCCTTCTGAGGGTTGAAGCATTCCCACAAATCTCTGTTTTCAGGGAAAAAGAAGTCCTCTGAGAAGAAACTACATTAAATGTCCAGAACCAAAAGAACTGACTGCTCAAAAGCACAAGTGCCTGCGTGTAGCTTTAACTCCAACTACCACTATCATTCATAAGCTTATTTTAGGAGAGGGACTGTAATCAGTCATTCCAACCATTATTTGCACCTAAGTCTTCCACTTGCCTAGAACAGTGATCAGATGTGCAGACATGTACATATATGAGGAGAAAATCTCAGAGATTCGCTATAAAACAAAGTAATGCAAAATTTGACATACTGAAGTAAGACCTTTCAATGGGAAAACCAGGACACTGCTCTACTCAACAGTGAAAGCCAGCAAAGGGAGGAGTTAACTCCTGGAGTTCACAAGAGTATTTTTTAACCTGTTATCAATAACTGTTACAAGGAATTATTTCTTTATCTAATCTGAACTTGAAATGAAGTTACTAGTTTACACTAATAAAGGTATCAATTGATTAAGAGCATAATTTTATTGTAATAGCCAACAAATTAATCTAATTGTCTCTGCTTCCAGACTGTATTCAGAAAACAGCTTTATGATTCTTCAAACCAATTCCTAAATAAGGAGAAAAAGAAAAAATAAAACAACAACAAAAAAAAAAAATCATGGAGATGCCTACTTTAGGCCTTACTTTTTCCATACCTTAGTATTTAAAAGCAACAAGTATCTTTGAATACTGCCTGCCTTCATCCAGGCAGAATTCTGACTACTTAACACCAAGGAGATGAGCAAGACAAAAGCAACAACTAATTTTGTGTGTACTCGACCATCATTTACCAAATAAAGCAAACAAAACACTGAGCCAGTCATGAAGGCATTTCCAGATCAGAGTGACTTGTCTATAAAACGGATCCTACATAAATAAATTAGTGCTCTCTCCTTCCTGCCCATATGGACTGAAAAGGAAAAAACAAATTGACATAATGAAAATAACTCCCCCCTTCCTGTTTCACGACCTACCATGTGGGGAAAACCACTAGAAAACAACAGTAAACTATGAGGTGCAAAAGGAAAACAGGAGCACTACTGGCATGCTTACAGGTGCACAGAAAATTACGAGATGGTTTATGAGGGCTATAATCTCTTTCCTTGGGATACGTGTTGCCTTACACTCACCATGGGCTGAAGTCAAGCAGCTACAAAATATTCAACACGCTGTGATTTCACTGTTCATTGCAGGGTTGTCTGTACACAGTTTTATAATTAAGAAACACGATACAAAAAAAAAGGCAGTGAAGAATTTGCAACAAATCTTTGGTTAGAGATATTGAAGTTTATCTCCAATACATTTTTCAAACGTACATGAGCTATTTCAGCATTTAGTTGCCTGTATCGTTCTTTGAAAACTGTTGTCATGGCCACATCATTATTGTACTCTGGGAAATTCTGCTCACAAGAAACAGTAATACAAGACAAGCTCTGCTGCCATCTTAGCAACTGTCTCAATGCTCTCGTATCCACAGAAATAACAAAATCAGTAGATCAATTTCTTCCCTGTTTCAAACAGCTGCCTGAACACATTAAACAGCTGTGTGCTTCTCTAAATTTCGTGATATATCTTAGCAGGTGCTTTATACCATTTTTATTGTAGCATGAAATGTTTTCTTTACCCGAGCACAGATTCTGTCAAATTGGGATTTTCGCTTTTTCACTATTAAAAGACACTGTCAGCAACAGCACCTGATAATCCAGTGATGGGGGGGCAGGGAGGGAGGCACTTAAATCTGTTTGCACCTCACTTCATGTTATGGACACAGAAGATACTGTGTCCATGAACACTTGAAGTCATTCTGCAATTTTCTTACATACAAGAATCCACAATTGCACTTGTTTGGGAACAGAGTTAGCTTTAAAAGCAGAGCAGTGTTTATTTCAGGGAAAAGAAAACAAATAGCTGAATAATTTCCTGAACTGTTTTAAGAAGATATATACTAATAAAGTAATTTGATATAAAATAAATTAAACAACTTCTTTTGCTCTAAAATTTTGCCAAAATATGAAAGCAATGTAAAATATAAGGTTATTTTAGCTATGGAGTCAAATATAGGATTTTTTTCTTTATTCTGGTTCACTTTCAGAGTTACAGATGATAAAGGGAAAAAGAAAGGGTTACCAACTACACCATGGAAAAATCTATGATTTCAGACAGTCAAGCTGATCAGTATTCTAGAATAACAAACAGAAAAACACCCTCAAAGAGGTAACGATACAATAAAAATACCAAAAAGTAAAATATTGCCATCTCTATCTAAACAGGAAGGGCTCTAAGGTTTGGTATAATATACAATTAACATAGCTAGGTCACATACACAATTTATAAAAGACAGAAATGTTTTGAGGCAGTATCTCATGTGCCTGTTCTAAGCCAGTGGCAGTTCTCTCACGTCTGACAAGAGCAGTGTTTAGTTTCACGTGCTTATTGAGCACCAAGCACAAAGTATTTCACAAGCTAATCATCAGCCAGACATGGTTTCTACATAAAACCATGGATCTGATATCATAAAATATAAAACATCCAACAGAAATTAACAGGCAAAATTGTTCCACAATGTGACCATTCATATTACAGTGAATTCCCTGTATTTCCCTCCTAAAAGCATTCTGGCAAAATCCTTGCAAAGGTAACTACATGATAGTTCTTAAAGCACAGCTCTACCATGGAAAGCAACACTTTTTCCTATGGATATATTCAATCACATCCTTGCTCTCAAAATAAGAACAGCTTTATAAATTAATATTATTTATTTCTGCTAGCAAGTGGGAGTCAATTCAATAATTAGACAGAAAGCCAGATTACTGTGGTTCATGCATCAATGATATTGATGCAACCAAATTGTCCTATTTCTTGATTTACTTTTCAAATTGTCTCTAATGGAAATGGCCACATAATTCAAGGACCAGGGACTTGTACACAAAAGACAAAGGCAAAAATTAAGTCCAAAGAATTGTAAACCATGATGTAAAATCCAGAAGAGAAAACAATCACATTTCAGAGTAAAACTAAGTTACAGGACGAACAGGTAGAAAATCTTTCACTTACCCTATAAAATAAACCAATCTGAAACAGAACTGATGAGACAAAGCCACTATATTTATGATCTCTTATTTTAAGAAGCAAGCAACATTTTAACTCCAAATATATGTTAGTATTGCACTGAAAACAACATAGAACCCTGACTGCTCTTCGCACATTTTATTTCATCTCCTTTATGCTCTACAGTAGGATTTCATAAACACTAGGAAATTAACTATTTGGTAGCTTACTGATGAGCTCAAGAGCTTGAGCACTTAACTGCTTTACATAAAATTGTGTGAAGCTGAAGTACTCCTCTCTCCAACCCTCAACTTACATAACAACACTATGCAAGACAAAACATTTTTTTTTTGAAGAGTGCTCAGAGGTATTTGGAGAACAATCTCTCCTTTCTGAAACATGCTAAAAGGTGGTAACAGCACAACTTAAAAAAATGCAATAAATGAAGTGGTAAAACTTTTAACCATCAAACTTTGAGCTACAAGTTATTCTGTATCTCATGCTTACATAAAACACAGACAAATACATACAAGTTATGTCAACAATCAGTCTTGCCTCAAGACTTTTAATCATGAGAAATTCCTGTGTGTCATTAAATATGGAAAAATATTTTTCTATTTTAGAATATCCATTAACACAAATTTTACTCTAACAACTCTCATGCAGCTTGAATTTTAGCCTATTCTGCAACAAGCACAAAAATGAGCACAGACTTCTGTTAGAAGTTACACAGCTTCATCCAGTGAACTTTGGTTGAAATTTTATTTTAGCTCACTGCTTTTATTAATTAGCCTTTGCCTTTAAAAATGCAATTAAAATAGACAAGTGAACATTCCATTTCTCAAGCTGTAATCAGACTACTCCATGAGAGTAACACAACTAGAGATGGTACTTCAACCCTTCCCCCAGCTGCTTACACCCAGATTTTACTGCCCAGCATTTGGAGCCTGCCAGCAGCACTCAGGCACACAGGGTGAGCTGGGCAATGGACACTGGTGAGACACAGCAGGCTCTCCTGAGCATTATTCATTTGCTTTACAGGCAGACAGTCACAGCATTCACTTTCAATCTGCTTTTGAAAGCTTCTGTATCCAGTATATAGGTGACAGCTCAGCCTACTCTCAATCCAAGAAAGTTTTTCCAACTTCTTTGTGTGTAACATACAAGACTCCAGCTGTTTACAACTGGAAACCAGTCTGAGCTCCGGGTCATCCAGGCACACTCAACACAGGGCACCAGAGTTGCAGCAGCTCCTGCAGTACCCTCTGATGTAAGAGGGAATTAAGCAGCAGCCTTTCCTAATCACAGTCTGCTCACTCAGAAGTCAGAAAGACAAATGGGCCCAGTTGTGTAACTTCTTCAAAGGCAAAGAGCTGAACTGTTTGCAACCAGCACATCCCTCTTCTCACCTCCCACACCCAAAACAGGGCACTAGCTCAGATAACTGGTAAAAGTATGTGCACACAATGGTTTCACACTCATTGAACCCAGGTTCACCAAAAAATAGCTGTGGGTTTTTTCAATGACTGTGGTATTTGAAAATGTTTAGCAAAGGTTTCACCTCGTGTGCTCTCACAATACTGTGATGGATTGTCAGCAGGTCCTGGCCCAGCACAGGACATACCCAAGAGGCCCACTATGTACCAAAGAGAGCTGTCCAAATGCTTCTTGAACTCAGCCAGGCTTGGTGCTGGGGAACCTGTTCTAGTTCCCAACCATCATCTGGGTGAAGAACCATTCTGTAATATTCAACTTAAACCCTCCCTGACTCAGCTTCATGTCATTCCCTTGGGTCCTGTCACTGATCACCACAGGGATTGGTGTCTGGCTCTCCACGTGCCCTCACAAGGAAGCTTCAGACCACAATGAGGTGTCCCTCAGCCTCCCCTTTTCCAGGCTGAACAGACCAAGTGACCTCAGACACTCCCCATCTGGCTTCCCCTCAAGGCTCCTCACTGAACTGCAAGGTAAACAATGGGATGCTAAAAAAATATAAATCTTTAAATATATAAAATCGGATTACAAACATACACAGAACATGAAAAATACCATACAAGATAGACATACCCAGTTTTAGGGCAGAAGGAGTAACTTCAATCTCACCAATGGGCTGAAAGGCAGCCAGCTGAGTTGCTACCTCCGTCTCAAAGGAGTCTGGGCTATTTCTGTCTGTCAAATTCCCATTGGTGCCATCAGTCTTCCGGGGAGTTTCTTGTTCATCATAAATGGCAATCAGCTATCAAAACAAAAGATAATGTAGTTTGTATATTTAAAGTATTTCCAAACTTCACTCTTTAAAAAAAAAACAACAAAACTTATGCGTCCTTTAAAAGACAAAAATAATGGTCTTATTTCAGAACAGCTAACAACAAACATACAGACTCCAGAAAGCACAGACATTTGTGTTTAGATACATTGAATTCAATATAACTTAAGTATATGCTTCAGCACTGCCCTTTGCTGACATACATTTTTCAGAGTTAGCATGCTACCATTAGTGAACATTTTACATTATTTCAAAACACTTAGAGATGAGCGTGTTTAAAAACACAGAACAGCATTTAATTCTTGGGGGTAGAGGGTGTTATTAAGTCTAAAAAATTTTAGTCCTTCTGACTGACATGCTGCACAAAGGTAACACAACCACAGAAGCTGCATAGAGTGAGCAGATGCGTGTTTCACTTTTAAGAATATAATAACTACATTCCAAGGACAAGATCCATCCAGCACAATGACAGAGCATGAGGCCTCCCTAGCTGTCCAACCTGTGTCTCCGTAAGGATGGAATTTCTTGGTCCAGCACAGCACAAACACCCACCACATTATCTGTCCCTTCCTCCCATCCTGCCCTGCAAGCCTGGACCAGGTACATGTTTCTGAAAACTGTCACTCAGTCACTGTCTCTTACACCAGTCCAGGCACACAGGAAGGCTCCAAAGTCTGCTGTCCAAGGTCACATCCATGTGGCCATGAAAATGGTAAAAAACACCAGAATAATTATTTTTTGCCTCTGTTAACCTGGTCTTGCACAAAGATCATCCTTTTGGTCTCTATTAATGTAAAGTGATCAGACATTGGTTATGCAGCCTCATCAAGAAGTGACTCACACACACATGTGGCTGGGTGTAAACTGCATTAAAGTTCCAGGAAAACAGTCAAGCATGTTACAGCTCTGGGAAAAAAAAAAACAAAATATGATTAAAATGAAATAGAAGACATGATGTTCTCAACTCTGGGCTGCTTGGCACTCCAGAGTCCTCTCCAAAAGCAGAGGAGGTAAGAGCAGCAGTTCAAGTGTTTTCCCTACCCCACCATCTGATGTGACATCGTTCTTGTGCCATTTAAATGGCAAACACTTTGCCTAAGGTGCTCATTTATTTTACTGAATTTCTGAACTCCTTCAGATTACCCTATTGTTTTCCCAGCTAATCATGAAAA
>VYXF01007245.1:267150-376435 GCA_013397295.1 Polioptila caerulea
CCCTGCACGAGGCCAAGGGCATCAGTGGTGCCCACCCCACCTGCAGATGGCCCAGGTTAAAATAAAGTTTTGACTGCAATAACAATATCCTCATGTCACCGAGGCTCCCTAAAGCAACTGCCCTAGCACTGGGTGACAGTGCCCAAGAGCTGAGGCTAAAAGTCAAGTGCCTCCCTCAACAGCTGTCCAGAAATGAGCTGGGTTCAGGCAGCTTGAGGGGCAGAAATCGCAGCACCTGAGTGTGGATAAAGCCCCTGGATCTTCTCCTTGTCTGGAAGGATTACAAACAAGTGATGGGATGCTGCTGTCAGCTCTGCCCCTCGATGTGCCTGCCACTCCATTCACCAGTGGAGAAGGTTCAGCTCATGGAGACACACTGGCTCCTCTCCTCCCAGCTCCCGTGGCAGAGGCACGAGAAGAGATGACCACACTGCGTCCCTCCCCAAGTGTCCCCACACCAGCACTCTATTTCCACACTCCGAGCCCGAGCAGACAGGGCCAGCTGCAAGCCAACATCTGCAATACAGCCTGGCAAACAGCTGGAAGAAGATCCCACCTGAGCCAGACAACATAGGCCCAACATCTGCCTGAAAAAAGGAAGCCTCTTACTGCTGATGTTCTGTGAGTGACTTCTGAGAGAAACCCACAGTTCCTCAGTCTACACCCAGGAACTATTTTGACAGATTAAAAAAACCCCAAGCAGAATCTATATCTTTACAGTATGGAACACACCAGTAATTAAGTAGCATGATCTAAACTCCCCTTTTTTACAGAGTGGGGAAAGGAGATGCTACAATACTGCCTGTGGAGGTAGCAAAGATGTGATGCCTTTCCTCCTCAGTGAAATAAACAGCCATTCGCTTTCTAAAATGTTATCTGGGAGAGAACTCCTCAGGACCACAGTTGCAGCAGCATCTTATCAGTAGCAATTCTAACACAAATACACTGCTAATCAATCAAAGCATTATAAATATCTGCTTCAGCCTTTCAAAGGGAATTAATACAATTTGGGTTCTGTAAAATAACTACTCAAAAACAATTCTCACAACTGACTTCTTATTTCCAGTATGGAAAATTCTTTAATTGGAACAGACTGCCAAAATCTTCTGATTGAAATGAATTTCAGGATGCATTTAGAAATCCTCCCAAACACATCAATAAAACAACACCACTATTTGCCACACTAGTATATTCTTTACCAGTTCAATATTTACAAATATTGAGAATTCAGTAGGTCAGCTGATTGGAGTTTTCTTAACACATCAAAATATTTCTGTAGACATTTGTAAATTGAGCAATTTGTAATATTTTGTACACTTGTTATAGTCAGACATCTCTTTTTTAAAGGTTATTTAAAGAACATGAATATTTATTGTAAAAGATATATATGTATTTCTGTATAGGTGAAATGGTTCCACAACCATCATTATTATTATTGCAATTTCTATTAACATCCTACCAGTTACATAGCAAAATCAATAAATTATCAAAATTTAGTACTTATCCATCATTTTTGATTACTAAACTCCCTCTACCAATACTGACATAGTCACAACACAAGGCAGCAATAACCAACACTTCCATTTTATTAGCATTTTTGGGGGTCTCTTATTACAAGGCACTGTGATACCGCCAAATTTTAACTTTGTATGCTGCCCTGTGGCACAGTTCTTCCAATACTTTACTGATATTTCAATTGCAAAGCTTGCAGAAAAGTAAAACAAGATTATGTACAAATGATGTGACTGCATTCCCCAACACACTCATTGGATTAAGATCCAGCCAAGGGCACACACTGCAGCTGTGCCTCCCTGGGCTCGGGGAGAGACACCACACACAAGAAGCAGCCAAAGAAGTCCTTCCAAATTAATACTGCAACAGTTTGGTTTCAGTCCTCGCTAATTAAGCTTAATTAAACATAACTTCATGGAGTTTCAGAATTCTAAAGAAAAATATCCTCACCTTTGAATCAACAGCAGTGATTTAAAGCACTTGTTTGTTAAGTCAGAAACAGCTGACTTTACACTGCCCTATACACCATTTTAAATAAAAGGTTTCGTAATTATTTCTCTTCAAACTACACTTTTGACAACTAGATTATTGTTAATAAGGTTAAAACCTGTATATTTTACTAGCTTTTCTGTATTGAATTAGAAAATAGACACCACTACTTCCCTTCTGACCCCAAACACCAGGCATTTACATGAAGTACTAAGGAAGAAATGGCAAAATACAAGCTTGTTTGCAATTAAATTAATCAGCTTTCAATTACTGTCAGGATAAAATCACTAAGAAAAGTTCTCAGTCACAGACTAGCATTGGTACATGATTGAAAAGACACAATTTTCAACAGCTGAAATTATACACTCAAAACCACAAAAAGCAATTAAATGCTCAACTTATATGAATTTTTTCATTCAAGTTGGATGGAAATTTTTCCTCTTAATTTTTTTTTTCCACATTCACTTTATCTAGATTCTTCTCTCACTTAGGGACCACTGGAGGCAGTAAAATTGTGGATTTGTTCCAGACATGTTTGTTTTCTGTTCAGGTACTCTCTGTCCATTATTTCAAATGTCTATTTAGGCAAAAATACTTTTTTTAACCATATCTTCTGATGGCCAATGCTCCCGTGAGAATGGTTCTAAGCTATTTATAAAATAATATGGGTAAAAATTTTTCCCTTTTTTGGGTTCATTAGCAAAAGACTTTTAACAGAAAGCACCTGAATTTTAACAAAGAGCTGTCAGGAGGAGTGAATGGAAAGCTCGGTGACTATTTCATTGAGCTTCATGGCATAAGGAGAAGTGATGGCCTAAGCTACAGCAGAAGCTGATGTTCACCACAGGAGCAGATCACCTTGTTCTCTGGTCCCTCAGTCTGGGATCTGTAGCACTGATCTTGCATTTATGCCTACGCATACATAACAAAGAGATACAAAGATAGAGTCTCTGTATGTGACAAACTGATACCAGAACATAGCAATGCTCAAAATAACATCTAAAAATAATTTTAATAAACAGAACTTTATCAATGAGTTATACTTTTAACTTATGCCCATGAGGGGACAAGAAGACTGTACATCGAGGCAAGAAGACTGAGAGTAAAGTGTACCATATGTTGAACTGAAATAAGAAAAAAAGTATTCACAAAGACACTGTGAAAGTTGCTTCAGAACTCCACAAACCAATTAATGTAAAATCAGATTTTATATATTACTTATGAAAGAGTCCTGTTCAAATGGTTAAAAGATGAAAGCCTGGTAACAGAGCAACATAGAACTAAGGTAATTAGGGTACCTCAAAATGGATGAAAGCGTTATTTAATTTTTCAATTTAAAACTTTCCTGGAGCTCTACAACCTTTCTTCAATATTCTTTCAAGGTATTCTTCTGGTACATACTGATGAGTGTTTGAAATGGTATTCTTGCATAATAGTATGCCTTGGAATTCCTAAACTTAAAATAAAGGCTGTCAAGGAAAAATACCAATATACACACACCATATGGCAAGCCTTCCTTCACACCTACATATGAAAACAAATTACAGATATATTACATGAAAGTTATGGGGATTAGCTCATCTTGTTTACCTACATGCCAAAACGACATACACCAGTGTCTTCCCAAAGACCACCTGACACTTTTCCTATCCTTGTTATTCAGATTTTTTTGGTACTGTCCAAAAGCAGTCAAGGAAAGAATCCTACTACACACATACAAACACTGGCAGCCTCTGCTCTGAAAAGTCTCCAAGAATACAAAAGTATTAAATAGGCAGAGATGCAGTATGCCTAGCAGCTGCCAGGCCCAGCTCAAGACCCAGCTATTTCAGGAAGAAGGGGAAGGAGTTTTTGAAAGGTCATGAAAAAACATTACCTGATTGATGAGCCCTTCTATAATTCTTCTTCCTGTCCAACCTATTCCTCCGTGGGCACACGTGACTGTACTTCAAACAATGCAGCTGATTGGGCACTTAACGTTGATATTTGTGGCAAAGTTTGATGAGCCCTTCAAGCATGACTGAGATGTAATTTTTTAAGCCACTTAGTAACTACTTGAGACCTGTTATGGAGATCCATAGTACAATACAGACATTCCTTGAGGGCTGACTTCGGGTAGCTTCCCTGGCAGATATAAATGCTAGTGCTAAAATGTCAAGGATTTATAATTATGATGACGGATGCATAAAACACATAAAACAAGCCTTATTAGGGTTGATTGAAGTAAATATAGCAAAGGACATTTCTCCTTTCTTCTGTAAAAGATTCATGTTCAATGCTATTTGTAGCCTGTCACACTCATTATGTTTTCATGTGAAATAGCTTCTGAGTTTTGCTAGATAACAAATGCCCTTTGCTTTTATTCTTTCTCTATCCAAGTGAAAAAAACAAATTGAAGAAGGACTGTGGAATGCAAGACTGATTATTTCCTTTCTGCTTAACTTGAAACTGAGTACTTTCACCTATATGGACTACAGAAGATGAGTTAATTTTGGAGAGTCCATTTAAAATGGCACTATAAAAATATAGATAATTAATATCAAAGACTGCAATATTTACTAGAACCATGCTTGTCAAATCACTTACTGGAATCAGTCATTGAAAAGGAAAAATTTAATGTGCCATGGAAAAGGTCTATACTTAGAAATGAAAGTGACATCTTAGTTACTATATTGTGAGTAAGCAGCAATGAATGTTCATTCTCATAGCATGAATTACAGCAACTTCATAATACGAATTTTACCTTAGAATACTCCTTCAATGCTAAATGAACTGCTCAGTGACACAGCAACACAAACGCCGCCTGACGGAACAAGCATCCTTGCTGAGAGAGAACCACAGGAACTCTGGACACTCTGAGCCACACACGGTCAGTTGAGGTGGGGGGGAAGGCAAACAAGAGCTCAAGCTGCCCCCAGCTCCTGCTGTGGCACCGGCATTCCCACTCCTACTTTTAGCAGGCACTTTTAGCCTGGCATTCAGCAGATTTCTCCAGCATCGACATCTTCTCGCACCTTTCCACATGCTTTTCAAGCCCTGAGCTGCCTTCAAATAACCTTTGGATTATATAGGCATGTGAAAATCTTCACAAATTTAAACCAAAATAAACTGTGATGAAGAGACATTATAGCACTTCAATTAAGACCAGAGGGCATAACTGAAATCTTGAGGAATTTGCATGGCTCTCCATACTCTAGGCATTTATGATGTTAAAATGTTATGATTTAAAATTTATGATGTTAAAAAATAATATGCATTGAGCATTTTCCAGATTCCAGTTTAATGAGGGCCCACAGAACAATTTAGGTTGAAAGGGATCTCTGGAAGTCACTGGTCCACTCTTTCACTCAAAGTAGGGCCATACTGGCACTTGGCTCCAACTTAAAAGCTGACTGTAGTTGCTTAGAGTCAAACCAATTTTTGTGCATCTCCAAGGATGAATATTTCACAAATCTCTGTTTCAGTGCTTGACCACCCTTGTAGTGCAAATAAAGTCTCTCGTATCTTAACTGAATCTTCCTCATGACCATTTAAGGTCCATTATCTCTTCTTTTCTCACTGTGGACTTTCAAGAAGGTAGAGTGTAATCTCCTCTACACTCTTCTCTTATCCTATGAAGTTCACTTACCCTTTCTCCCCAAGTCTCATGTTCAATCCCTGATCTTGCTGGTGATCCTGTGCTGAGCTGGCTTCAAATACGTCAGCATCTTTCTTGAACCAAAGGAGACCAAAACTAAATACAACAGCCCAGCTGTGGCCTCACAAGTGCCAAACAGATGGAATTGCTTCCCTTGGCTACTGTCTTGAGTGTGTTTTTAGCTTTCTTAGATGCAAACCTGAGGCAAACCTAGAACAAATTCTACCAAGTCACTCTTTCTTATTTTCTCTCTCACTGATCTGACAATATGCATCATGTGCAAAAATATGTTTTTCCTTTAGCCCCAAATGCTCAATTACAGCATATGAATTAGCTGTCTGTTTGGTTTAAACACCTTTGATCTCTTTAGAGGACATTACAGGATGGGGCAATGGAACTTTGGAAGTAAAAAAAAAAAAAAAAAAAAAGAAAAGAAAAGCAGAACAAAAAATGCTTGAATTGTAAAATCCATCAGAAAGTGTAAAACCATCTGTACAGCATAGCAACGCAACAACTTCTATTAGTACAGACAAGCTTGATATATCTTGGGATGTTGCCACACGTCATGCAGTTCTCACACTGTGTTTCTGTCTGTGCAGAAAAACATTTCAGTATTTACAACTGCCAAGAGTCCTATTCCTACTGATGCCTTGCTCAGTGAGACTGCATTATTTGCCCTGTCTCTGACAGTTTATATGTCAGGCTCCAGAAAGGCAAAAGTAAGCTTACAAAACTGGTTGTCACCTTGATGAGGAAAGGTCTGTCCCTAATGATAAACTAACGCTATCAGTCCCTCCTAGTTTGTTATTAATTCTGTCAATACACAGTATTCCTAGGCACTTTCTAGTGCATTATAATAAAGTATGCACAGCTCTTTGAAAAAACTAGAAAATAAATACTTTTTGCCTTTCACATAATGACCTCATTTGCAGAAGTACCATGACCCTATATGCTTCAGAAGTAGAAGTCAGCTGACCTTGATCTCTAGCAATCATGTCTCTAAAGAAAGCTCCTAAGCATCATGATGCTCTTATGCAGGAAATTTGAGCAGAGGAAAATAAGGAGAGGGAAGAGATGTTTAAAAGAACGGCAAGAGTATCACCAAATTCCTCAGAATTATTAGCATTTAGTAATTGGCTACTTCACACGAATTGTTTCACTACACTCATTAATAGAAGACTACAAAGTCAATCATGGTCACTCACAGAAGAATTGTGTTTTCTTTTTCTTTTTTAAAGACAAACCAGTTTATGAAGACTACAGCAACTGAAGAAGAAACCTATAAAGTTATGCAGTCTCAGAAGATCAGTAACAGGCAAAATTGTGAAATATTTAGGAACTTGACAACCAGTGCAACAGTTACAAACACAAATACATATTCCCAAATGAATTACCAGAACAGAAGGGCTAGAAAAAAATTATGACTTGACACTGTAATGCACCATTACTGTGAAAACAATGAAACTAAAAGTAACATTTCCAGAGATAGTCACATCCCTGGCAATAACAAAAAACCCTTCAATAAGAATTACTCATTTCAGCAATCAGTTCATAACAGACATCCTACTGCTGCCTTGCTCATTATACTCTTTAAAAGAATGATCTACATATTATACATTTCAGTCATTTTTTTACCCTAACATTAGCTGCCCACAGCATAATTGCATAGATAAGTTTCTTAATTTCTTAGTAAACAAATTAAATACTGACATCGTGTCCAAGATCCACAGTAAAATCAAGTATCTTTTTAGGTTTTCTGAGCATTAAAATTCAGAATTCAATTGAGCAAAACGCTATTTGCAAAGTTAATAGCAGCTATGTATGTACACACGTGTTCTGCACACCTTGGACATGTGTGTGTTTGCAAGCAAACATCACATAAATACCCTTCTACTACCTATGGAGTGTTCCTTGTTATTCATATAAGAACATGTTCTATTTAAACAGAATGCACAAGAAAAAATAACACTCAGAAAATTACAACAGTAGTAATGTTCTTGTCCTCCCACAACATGATAGGATCCAAAAGGCAAAACCAAAGTATATTTTCTGTAAGTGATATTATAATTGCTCATTAGATGGATTTTGACAGAAACCTCTTTCCTAAGGCTTAATTTCAATACCTTATTAAGTACACTGTTGAATATTTACTTGATGCAAAGTTTTGTGTAACATTTAGCTATAAAAACGTGGACTACAAGTCTAACCTCTGAGCAATGATTAAAATTATCTGAACATTTCTTCTGTAAGAAAAACCTTGAAAGGGAACTTTTTTGTTGTAGTGAATATACTGCAATATACTGAGCATTGTTTCTTACCTACCCTAATTAAACTAAAAATTTTTAGTAGATAATAAAAAACACAGAAGAATATATTTAGCCAAGATGTAGAATTCAATTAACAGAGTCCTATCACCCTGAATTACTGGTTTAATGTGATCCAAAGCTTTCTTTTTTGGGAAAAAATAATCTTCATGCTTAGGGCATAGTTTAATTTTGATTACAGTAGTTTGAATATTCTGCAAAACAGTGATATGTCTTGGGAATAAATGACTTCAGACCATTCAGATCATTACTTAGAAATTTCAAACATGATTTTTCAGAGAGAAGCTTGTTCATCCATTTTCCACTCCTCATTACAAATGATTAAATTATATTCATAAAGCAAAGCACTTTTATATAAAAATCCTCAAAGTGAATGATATACCAGGCTCCACTTTCAAAAGCAAGCTAAACTACTTAATAAACAACACAATGGGAAAGGCGTAAAATACTTTCAGCTAATTGAAAACTCTCCTGAAATTTTTCAGTTGTCCTACATCTTCCAAAATCTTGAACATCATCATCAAAATTGAAGGCAAACAACCAGCTCAGTAATTCAGGCACCTCCAGAAAAGTGAATATGGCTATTTCCTGACCTATCCATGCTGAGGTCTCACCAGACCTTGTAACAAAGAATTCATGTTTTTGCAGTTTTACTGCTACTACTTGAAAGGATTCACAGGAGACTGTGAAACCCACTGCCTTGTTCATCACCTTGTTACCCAGCACTATTCAAAGGGTCTGAAATACATGAACATTTAAGTTGTTAGAAAAAGCTAATAATATTGACTCAGTTCTTTGTCAACTTTTATAGAAGATTTTTTTAACATTTTTCTTCCAGTGTGGGAAAAGAAGCCAACACCATTATTATGAGAATGACATTCCTGCTCCTCTGACTCACTTCTTGCCTGCTGATGGCTTTCTGTTCTTCTGTGGCTATGCCACACTGAGCATTCAGTCCCCTCCAGGTAAGGCCACTTTCATAATGGCACGCTGCTCTTTGACACTTCTGAGGCTTTAGAAAACCCAAGGGGAAAAAAAATCCTCACAGAAAAATTCCAGACAAGTTACAAATATATTAACTCTGCCTTGAATCTTTATCCTCCAGTCAAATTATTTTCTGTCCAAGAGACTAAAAGTGTTTTTTCATAGTTAGCTGAAATCAAGTCTCAGGGGTTTTTATCTAATGTAAGTTAAATAGCCTTTTATTAGTAGTTCGCCCACACACACTGCAGAACTTGACACTGGTCTTCACATAGGTCCCTGAAAGTACCTTTATTTCTACTATAAAGATCTATGTGCCTTTAAAAAAGAAACCAATCCAAAACCATACCTACAAACATACAAAAAAAAAGCCCAAACCAAAACATGATACACTCCATTAGTGGTGAATGGGAGCCACAGCTGGCAAACCCCAGGATGTCCAGGATTCACTTTGACATAAACTGGAAAGAGATGTTTGAGGCAAAAAAAATGCCACTCCTTTCTCTCGCAGGTTGTAGTTTAGAAGTTAGATGAGGGCACCACAGAGGTGCCCAAAGGCCAGGCTCAGGTTGGCTGTTCTCTGCGAGCTCCATGGTCTAACAGTGACACCACACCAGAACGGCACTTCGGACAGACGGTCAATGCTCCGGAGAAGCGCATCCCCATGGATCCCTTGCATGGAGATCCAGGGATTTCAGAAAAGCTGACAAACAGAAGACTAAAGAAATTAATCTACTCTTCAAAGGCATTACACGACAAAGTAAACTCTGCCAAATATCTACTACATGGGATATATCAAAACAGAACTGAACACTGTGCACAGATAAAAGACATTTTTTTCCTACATTTTAACTTGGAATTAATTTTAAGTTTGGCGAACACAAATGATACACAAAGACATTATAAAAAATGTGACAAGGGATACATACTCTAAACAGAAGTTCTGACCATATTTGTGATAGGATTTTAATTTTTTTTCTCTCTTTGCGTTTTCCTATACATGCTGCTTAGGTTACATGGGAATAGCACGCAGTTTGGAATGAAAATTAAGTTTTCAGAGTTGTGCTTCCAAGTCTGCTGGATCCTTCCCTCTATCAGTAGCCTACTAATGACTCTTTAGTACTTGGCCCCTTGGCCTTCAGGGCTTTTTTAAAGAGAAGAGGCAAGGAGGGCAGCTCCATCCTCTACCCTGGGCTCAGTGCAAACTCACCACAGTGATTAGTAGGGTGCTTCATTTTGCCTCCTCTCTCATTCTGTGCTTTCAGACTCAATCAGGAAACTCTGCAGCGTCTCCTGACTCATCTGAGGCATCAGTCTGGATGTGTCACCCCATTCCACCAGAATTCTGGAAGTGTAACCCCATTCCACCAGAATTCTAACTGTATACTAATAATTTCCTGTCTACCCTTCAGCCACAGCTTGGCAGCATGAGACAGGTAGGCTGCTGCATCATCCGTGAGGTAATGCAAATTAGACTAAAAAAATAGGAGGATTCCACAGTCAATTCCTACCCTCCAAAGAACTGCTCACAAGAAGCATGTTCCTGTGCAACATTTGAAGGAAACTCACAAGAGGGGAAAGCACAGAGCTAGCCTCATGAAACTAGAGCTTTCTGAAGAGATAAAATGACAAGCTCCTGAGAGCGGTAGGTGACAATTCTTGGCAAAGAGTATATTCTAATTTCAGTTAATCTAGGCAATTCAACTCAAGAAAAGCACATTCAAAATGAAAAATCATCTGATCACTGCAAAGCAGGGAAACTTACTAGTCTGACTTTTTTACAGCCTCCAAAAAACATCGGAATGCAAGAGCTGAGCTCCATTCACTCCAAGACCCTGAGAAATTCCTCCTGGTCTCATCTACTCTATCAACTGCGTAGTCTACCACACATCACCTGCAAACTGCTTCTGTTCAATATATCAGCTTTAAATTCAAAACTGTTCCCAGTACACATCCAGAATGTTTCCCATTTTTTCTTAACTAAAATACATTTTAGTTCTCCGCAGCTTTAATTGAACTTCAATTACGAAAACTAGCTTGACACAAGCCATGAAGAAGGAATTAATAGTCTACTAAATAAGAACTGTCACTCAGCATTTCCTAAGCTAAATGTAAAAATTAAGACTCTGAATAAATGTATGCTAAGTATCAGTGCATAAATATGCATATAATGCATTTTCCTCTTTTAAAAAAGTGTAAAATTTAATGTAAAGACATTTGATTGCACATCAACATTTTAGTGGCGATCAATCACTGAAAATCAATGATTCTTTTAAATAAATGCAGGAATATATTTAATTGAAAACAATTTACTTTAAATACATTTTTGTTTACTTTTCAATCACTTAAGACTTCAGGCAGCTCACTCGATGGTTAGGAAATAGAATCTCAGGACATAACCCGCTAACTACTAAAGCTTTTTTCCCTTCTGCAGCCAACACAGTTGTTACACTGACAGTGAAATACACTAGCAACCCAAATTTCTCATCCAAAAATGCATCACTGAGGGTTTACCCACACTCAATCCCTTTACAGATTTTTTTTTATGCCATTAAAAGATTCCAATCCTATTAGAATGCAAATATAAAAGGGTAGAGAGAGCACACATAATACCATTAACATTCAAAGATTTCTTGCTCCCCATTATCAGATATTAATTCTCACATTAACTGATGTTTTGTTAAAAGAAAAAACCAACAAAAAAACCGGAATCCATTAGCAGCTGCATTAAAAGCGAACAAAAGAGGCAACAACTGCTGATGTGATTATGCACCTAACCCTTTCTGAAAGTTTCCATATCCAAGAGCACCAAACAAGCACTGCTTCAACTTTCATTTCACACCAGGTATGTAAGTACACGTTACTGAAAAACAACCTTGACAGGGTTTCCTGCATACCAGTATTTTTAGCAAGCTTTGAAAAACAATCACTCATTTTTAGAAGTCTCTAGATGGTTTCCTTTAAGTTCTTTTAAAGCCACAATATGGCACGTCTAGGGGAAAGAAGAAAAAAATCTCTTTTTTCATGTAAGCAGCATGTTTCAGTTTGAACTGCACCAAGGTGGCAGGTGCCAGCCAGGAGCCTGCCAGCAGATGGAATAGCCCAGCTCAAGCAGGCACTTGGAACACTGTCAGCCACCAGGCCTGGCGTACCCTTCCCTTCACATGCTTCTCTCTACTGCATATGATGGCACGTGGTGCTGTTAGTGGGAACAGCCAGAGCAGCCTGACACTCCATTTAGGAGAGATCCCAGAGAACAGCTATGCTTCAGCTACAGGCACACAAACAGCCACTCCATGCCCAGACAAACATCAGCAAATGCAAGGGGATCCTGGGTGATACAACTTCACCACAACTTGCATTCTCTCTTTGGAAATCCGTGAGTCCAAGATTCTCAGATCAGTACTATGTAAACAGAAATCATGTAAATAGACAGCACATCTCTCTTTCAGTCACATCTCCTCACATCTGCAGGATGCTACCATAATTCTTCCTCATTTTCAACACGTGTTGACCAACTTAATCAGTCTCTGTAGAACAAGGTCACCCAAAACTCCATCAGAAATGCACTAAGATGTACAGCACATCCAACCAGATCAGAGCTTCACCAGCATTCAGTAAGTCATTCAACTCATATTTCCTCAGGCATTATTAAAAAAACACGAGTTAAATCATCTGAGTCACTAACAGCGAGTGACTCATCTATATTGTGGGTACTTTCTTCCACATCATATGAACATGAAGCCTACCAACCAGTCACAGCCCCTCTGAAAAGTCTGGCACTTCCACTATCCCCTCACAGATGTTCACATTACCAATTAATCATCACCACAGGGAGTCTCAGCACAGAGGCTAAAGGGTGAGTATATTCACTTCAATCTTACTTTGGACCTCTTTCAGTATTTTCCAAATCAACAACAAAATAAAAGTGAAATAAATAATAAAATAAAAAAAAATCACATCCACATCCTAATATACAATGCAGCAGAATGAACTGCCCCATAATTTTACCCAAATGAGGTAAAATGATTTTAAGGCTCCACAAATCCTATCCTCAGTTCTAGCTCCACTATCAATATATAGATTCAGATGCCTTTGACCAAATAAACTGATATTTTAGGAAACTTAAAGCATATATAAATACTGTTGAAGCATTCTAAAAAGGAACACAAACAAAAAGCCAGCAACGCTGCTAATAAACAGGAATTATTTTGTATTGTATTTGATCATTTTAAAAAACCCCAAAACGTTGAGTTAATGTCCTACCAAAAGTGTAAGACAATTTGAAGAACTTCACCATATTCCCAGTGGATGATGTGTTAATGTTATTAAACATTTTTCATTTGTAGGAACAAAAAAAAAAATTGCAATAGCTACATTCCAATCAATTCCCCAATTTCAACTGAAGCACCTACACCCTCTATGTCCAGAAAACTGCACTGGTTTCACTAAGTTTACTTCTTACTAACAGCACACTCTATCTATGCACTCACAATGGAAGGTCACAAAAATAATCAAATACAAGAAGCACACTGTGTGTATACATACATGTCCATGGTACATACATGTTTTATGGAGACTAGTGAAGTACAGCAGAATTATCCTTCCTACTCCACCAAGAGACATAAATGCACAAAGAAACTGATTTATCCAAGATGGTACAGGTACACGATATCCATGGCAAACATGGAGTTCTCCTACTTCTTGCAAGCCCCTTGCAAGTGAAATGAAATAATCTTTTTTCCTTACTAACATTTTCTGTTAATAGCTCAAGTACTTCACCAAGTCTTGATATTGCTTTTTCATACAGAAGAACTGATGTGCTACATCAAATCACTCACCCACAACTGCCCACAAAACAAATGAAACATCTCAGGACTGAAGGTCCCATTCCCTGTGTTATCTGCCAGGCCACAACAGCCCTGCAGGTCAGTGTGAGCACTCTGCAAAAAGTAGAAAGGAATTTTAACCTGTTCTTTTTGCAAGGAAAGAACTTCAACATCATGAGCCATGTTGCTTGAAGCAAACATAAGAAGATTTCACATAAATAGAAAGGTATTTGAAATTAGAATTCTTTACTCAGGGTTTCAGGTGAAGCTGCAGTTTTCAAGAATCCAGAGCTCTCACAGAACAGACAAAACTGCCTGTTGTATGAAATAACTTTGATAGAAACCCCCACCAGGTAACAACTTGCACTTTAATTACTTGCCAAGATGCTTTATTTGGAGCACATAAAGTCTGTCTGCAGAGACATGCAAATATTGTTAAGCGGAATCCATGTGCTCTCCATAAAGCTTGTTTTTCAGCTTCAGATTTCTTTGTTCCCATACCAGAATTCCCATACCAAGAGATGGAAATTTTAGAACTGCTGATTCACTCCACAGAAGCTCTGACTCCTAACATCCATATGTAATCTAAAATAAAGACTCTGAGCTGCAAGGCTCATCTGTAGACAGTGCTGCTAGGAAAAAAAAATCCTTGTCTATGTGGCTGACAAGCACACATTAGTCTGAATTTTTTCATAAACTATACATTTCTCAGAACTCATCCATTTTATGACAAATCAACACTACATCCTTTCCCAAATCTCATATTTAAAGGCACTCTTTCAAAAGGAGAATAGATGTGAACAGCCTCTAAAGCAGTTGGGTCTTTCACAAGCCATCATCACTGTTTGTATACAGCACCAGAGGGGTACATAGCAGGATTTCAGAGTCGACAAAAACATGCAGAAACCAAAGAAAATGCACAACCCAGTAGGCAAATACTAACAAACCCAAATTCCTGATATGCATTAGAGGGACCTATAGTTTCAATGTCTTCCAGAAGCATGCACTTTTCTTTGTTGGAAAAGAAGGATTTCAAAACATACCAGAAAAAAGCATTACCAGATAACTGGTGCAAACATACTACGAAGAATAATTCCAATACAATAAAGGCAAAAGCATCGCAAACCTACCTTTGTAGGACTTAGGAGAAGAACACCTACAGCATGCTCTAGTTTTCAATAACAGACTACTGGATCTTACATAAATTTTAAATATTCAGGGCTCAGTTAATAGGAGCTTTGAAAACTGCAGAGATGTATGAACAGTTTTAACAGGAAGTTGAAACATTCCAAATGAGTAACTGAAAGACTTGAACACTCAAGAACACTTAAAAGTCAGCATATATGAAGTGTGTCCCATGACTTGAAGAAATAAAAAACGCCAAACAAGAAACACTTTTGTATTTAAAAAATGAGGAGTGGAGGAGAGAATAGAAGCAGTTTCTCATAGTTTGATTACAAAGAAGGAATCAAATCCTAAGTGACACCATCCTAATGAACCAGAACTGATCATAATCTTTTTTTTAGGAAAAGCTATGCAAAATCAACAAATAAAATACATTAGAGCCTGATAAAGATCACTGCTTTAGCCTCTATGTTATCTACTGCACATCTGCCACACAGCATTATCTTACTACTCAAGCATCATTTTTGCATTCTAATGTAGTAGCTTCATCAGATTAATGCCCAAGACATTTCAGCTGTGTTTCAAGTAAATAAGTGGACATACAGGAATATTATGCATGGCCTGTACCACTGACACTAAGCAAAGAAAATGTGATTAGCACCAAATTGCATCTGACAGGGGAACCAGAAAGCTGTCAAACACAATGACATGGTTTCAGTATTTAGAAGGTAAAAGGGGAATAAAGAAGCTGGCCAGTCTGGCATCGAGACAGCAATAAAACACAACAGCTATGATAAATTAATTCATTTACTTATGAAAAATTAGAGGCTTCAACATGCAGCTCTCATTTATAATCTTGTCAATCTGGCAGAATAAATAAAAAGCCTATACAATGCACAGTGGGATGGAGGGGGAAAAAAAACAAAAGAGGGGGAAAAGAAAAACAGATTTTTGCATTTAGGCTAACAGAATAATTTCTTACATTAAATCACACCGGATCAAGCCTTTCATAGGAGTGATTAATGCAAGGATACATTACAGCAGGGATTACTGTGTTAACTAGAGACACACAGTGCTAAAACAACAACAGGAAGGCTTGAGATCAAACACTCAGTAGCCACATAAGACAAAATTAATTTTTCACATGCAAGAGATGCAATAACTAATAGCCCCTCAAAAGGATAGCAGGAAGAGCTAACGGGGCAAAAGTGGAAGTAAACTCAAAGGCCTGGTCCCTGGGACAAGAACAGGCACTGGAAGGAGGCAATGTCCTCCTAACAGCTGCCTGGTGTGGCCATTAGCACCAGTCTGCCTTGAAATCCTTTCCAAGTAAAACAAGCTCTGCAACATCCTGCAGCTCTGTCTCTGCAGTGCTTTCCAGGAGGTTCTCCTGGGATCCCCAGGTAGACACAGCAGTGAGTATCTCAACAGCAATATGGATACAGTAATATTTTCTACTGAGATCACTGTCATAACCAGGAGATGGTCTTTTAGAGGAGTCTTTCAGTGTCTGGCAATTGCCAGTATGTGAGTTCAGATCAGGAAGTAACAAATTTCCGCATAATGAAATCTTAACAGAACAAGATGGATCACCATCATGAAAGCAGCAGCAAGGCCAGCTATCACCACAGTGCAGAGGCTGGATTTTAACCTCCCAGCACTTCACACTCTGACTGGTCATTGCAGATTATTCAAATGTTACATGCTGAACCACATATCTTGACCACAAAGTGTTCAGGGCACAGTCCATTCAGATACAGTTCTGAACACTGCAGAGTTTGCTCCAAAACCCAGTGAAAAGAGCTGCCCCTACCACTTGCTAGACATTTACTGTGTGGCAGCCTAGAAGGAGCCCAGGAGATCAAGCAGCCACTGAGCCCCAGAAATCAGTTTTGATCCCCACTGTAAAGGCTGGCATCAAAAGACAAGCTAGTAACAATCTCCCACTATTAACTACATGCCCAGATTACAGGGGAGTGACAGACCAGGGCACACGAGGCCTTTGCTGCCAAGCACACCAGAAGTCTGTGGCAGCACACACTCTGGGGCAGAGCTGGAACTTCAGCCCATTCTCATTTAAGACTAGGACTGATAGCTTAGTCCAAAATCACCCCTCTCCCTATCAAGTGAAGTTCAATCCACATAACTTTTATTTTTATCAGCAACTGTGTGGAGTGGTGGAAAAAAAAAGACTGAGGAAGGAAAGGGTCACCTCTAAATCAACAGACAGCCATCGAGCCAGGTCTGTGGCACACAGCAGTTCTGCCAGTCTTGAGACTAATGCTAGTATTACTGCTTGTGTCCTCACCTCCACAGCTAAAAACAATTAGTACTGGTACAGGGCTATTTTGAAATCTGTGAGATATTTGAGAACAGATACTTTCTAGTTCACTTAGGAGAATCAATTAAATTAATCTATTTTCAGAAAACTATTAGTCCTCAAGGTTTTGACTTTGTTACCTTTGCCACATACCTCTAACCACTATGATGATTTCTTTAATATGCATTACATTAACTAAAATAATTTCATTTTGGTCTACAAAGTACTTTGTATCCAATTCAATATATATACAATTCAATGCACATATACATACTATTTGACACCTTCTGTTGCAAATCCACAGATTACAAGTGTTGCAAGGCCAGCTGGGGTTTACTTGTGAATTTCTGCAAGATTCTGATTTTTTTTTCCCCATCTAAACTTAAGTATGCATCCCTTATGTTTGAAGGACCAGCCCTCCAAATCCAGGCTCTATCCCAGTTATATAAGAAGAAAAGGAAAGCAAAGATGGCCACAGCTTCAATGCCTAAGGCAAAAACAGTTAACCAGGACTAGAGGCATAATTGACTTCCTACCTGTTCACATTTAGAGGCCCAGTGAAGATTACAGGTTATTGAAATAACCATTTATTTTCCCAATGTTCTGCATCTCCACAACAAAACCAAACCAATCCTGTATTATTCCTGTAGTGGAATATATACTACCTCACCAAATGGAAATAATTATTTTTAATACAGGAGTACAAAGAGTAGGGTTTAGGATCAGCCAGTACTTCAAGTTCTCTGCCAATCTGTGGCTTGCTTTGCTTTTCCACTGCCAAATTTTACTCAAGCTTTTGAGAAAGACAATCTTCATGTACTTTATGATCCCAACACTCAAGGCCCAGAAGAGGGCACAAAGTGACCCAGAGGAAGCCATAGGTCAGGCTACCCAAGAACATTTATTAACTGACAGCTCAACCTTTCATCGGTCAAATTCACAACCATAACCTCAAATGAATTTTTAATTATTTCCTATCTGATTTTTACAAAGCTTTGAGAGAGACTATTTAAAAGGCTGCACTATACGTATTACTTGCAACACAATCAGAGGAAAAAAACACAATAATTAAATGACTCCTACATCTAAAATTTTAACATCCAATTTCAAAATTTCTGCCAATTTCAAGCCTTAAGTAATGAAAAATGTGCATATATAATATAAGTTTACATGACCTGCATGAACTCAGGGCATAACCAGAGCAGGGAGAAAGGGGAAAAAAGAACCTGATTCCTCTGTGTGATACAGAAGTAACAGGAAATACTTGGTGCCTGGCTCAAGTTCCACACCATGTTACTGCCCTTTAAAGCATGTTAGAAGTACACTTTGCAGCATAAATACCTTTTTATTCTGACACTACCTGCTCCACTATGGAAATCTTGTATTACAGCTCAGAACCATGCCATGAAAGTCTGGCTTATAATTAAATTTCTTGTACTGTACTCTAGAGCAGAGTTTTTGTGTTGTTGTTGCTTTTAAGGCACACTGCTAAAGAAAACAAAATACCTTACTAAACAAGTATGTTAAAAAAAATAACTTCTCAAGACATCTATAGCTGCAATTGCAAGGAAGTCTAGACCAGATAATTGCAGTCCCACTGTCATTGACAATTTGCAGTTGGTCACAATACAAAACATCACCAGCTATAATACCTTGTTTGAGCATTTGCTGCTCAATCAACATAGATTTTGGCAACATTTTCCCTATTTTCTTTTCATCTGCTCTACTGCAAGAGAGCAATTTTAACCCATAGGGCTGAGAGAATAAGCAGACCATAGGTAATACAACATAACTGGAACAAGCATTTGGTCTACAAATTCCAACAGAGGCACAGATATTAAAGTGCATTGCAAAGAAGTACTGAATTGCAGACTAAATAACTTGTTTTCATTTCTAATTCACAATTTTGAGTAACTCAAGCAAACATTTAAGTATTTTGAAATATTTAAATCTGAAAACGGTATAAACCCACAGATTTCTATGTTAGTCCAGTAGGCACAGGCTAGAGCCCAGGTCCTGAAGCATTTGGCCTATTCAGTTACATTTGGGGAATTTGTCCTGACCCACAGACAAATTTACATTCACAACAGGGACATTTAGGGAACTGTCAACACCAAAGATGGCTGGGGATGGCAGCTTTTCAGAGCGCTGCCAGAACCACAGCTGAGAGGGCTATGGGATTCCCAGGAAAGGGGAGCACAGTCCATTGTCATACACAGCCAACCTCGCACCAGCCAGCCCACAGGAGGAAAAGTAAAAGCACTTGGCAGGTGACTTTCTGCAGAGGGTCTGAGACCTTTGCTGCTCACCAGGAAGCAAAGCAGAGCTGCAGGCTGGAGCTGCTCACTGATGTTGTCAGGGGGCAATGAAGCACATCCCTGTGGCACAAATGCTCACCCAAGCTCCTGTGAGCTTGAGCTGCAGCTGCAATCTGAAGGCCAGTGAGGGCAGAGAGGACTAATGGCATCACTAGGGCCCCAAACAGCTTTGACCTTATCTCTAGCCCATCTCAAAATACATTTCTCTATATTTGCCCTAAGAACCACTTCCTGCCCATCCTGTCCATCACTGACTGCACCCACTGTGTTCCCTGATGTTTCCTCAGCACTTAAAGCCACAATGATATTAAATAGGTGCCACTGATGAGGAATAGGAAAGAGAAAACAGGGAGAATACAGGTGTGCCTGAAACTGTGACTCACCATAACCCCTGGAGATTACATGGAAGATTAAACAAAACAGATGATCACAGCTTTGGGCAACTCTGTAGGCTAATAAATGCCTGGTACTCTAGGAGTTTAGGACATAAGGTGGGCTCAGTAGAGCATGATCATGGCACCACCTTTTTTTGGCAGAACTCACACTATTAAAAATGCAGTTTTTCCCATACTCCCCAATTGTTGAAATATTTAGCATTATGATACAAAGGGTGACCCACACAAATTAATCACTTTGCCCTCAATATAAATATCTTTAAATTTTTATTCCAGCAAAGAATTTAGAATTTATTTTACTGAAGAAAGGCAATGTGACAGTTCTTTTTAGAAATGCACTAATACAGAACTAATGACAAGGAAATTGTTTATTTTATCTGGTTTGCAAACATTTCTTTATATCTAATACAATATTAGCTAAGAAATTACTGTGATAAAAGTATTTTTCTTTGAAATCACATTTACCCAAAGTGACTGATAAAATGGCAGCCAAAACAAATATTTAGCTTTAATGATGAAACACTAGCTGACAAATAAAGAAAAAAAAAAAACAAACACACAAACAAGGTATTCTTAGTCTCTCTATCTTCACTTTTTTCAAGTTACATCTGAGCCTCCAGCAGAAAGTCATGTTGCACCACTCTCCATGACAGTGAGCATGCCAAACACCTACAGCTGTGAGCAGAGCATCAGCAATACCTTTCTGTTTCTCGCCTTTGCTTCCACCCAAAAAGTAGCACAACTTTGCTGCTAATTGGCTCTGTTTGTGCCTTCCAATCTGCCTCTACCATTGGACAGCACTTTCCCTGAGTTTTCTTGGGAGTGAAGGAAAAATTTCCCATTTCCTGAGAAGCAGTTAACAACTGAAAATAAGTGTTTCACAGAAGGGTAAAGAAGTAGCGTCAGATAAAGACAGAAAAAGTCAAACAAATTGTTTTTAAGTAGATTTGAATATCCCTAAAACATAATCAGAAAATTTGGTTAATTTTTCATAAAGTAAGTTCAATTTGTCTTATTAAAAGTAAAATTTTTAACCATTTTTTTACCTACTTGGAGCAGCTAAGTGGAAACAAACGCCTTCATAATGATAATCATCCAACATATAATGCAAAAATATTAACTTAAGAATAATTCCACTTCACAAATCTGGAACACAGAAATATTTTCCAAACACATACAGATATTAGAAATCCTTTAAATGGACAAATCTGTCAAAATTTATCCTTAATACAAACATAGCTACCATAAAACTTAAATACCAACAAGAACAATTCACCAACAACTGTCTTGGGAATGTAACTGCAGATCAATCACTCCCGAGGGCACACTGGGCACCTGCAAACTTTGGATGTGCTGGTATTCAACACTTCTTATAACATTTACTGCAAATTATCTAAACAGTCTATACAAGAATATATATTGACCTAGCAGACAATACTGGTTACTTTAAAAAATAAAACCATTACTGTAAAAATCTTTGAAGTATAAGCTCTCTCAAAAAAGCTTTATTATAATTCATCAGAAAAAAACATTGGCTAAAGCATCAGTTATTTTCAGGTTTAGATAAAGTTTAAAAGACTAAGAACAAAGCTGAGAAATCACATGAAACACCTGAAATATTTAAATTATCAAAATCAAACGCCCATACTGGTACTAACAGTCTTCTGTCAATTAGGAATTGTTGAAAAACATACTCAACATACTGTAATGCAGATTAATCACTTCACCATCTAAGGAAGTATTACCAATATATTTTCAGCAAGTAAAGTCATTTCTCAATCAGTCAACATCCCCTCAATCTCTACTACTTAGGTAAAGCTACACATTTCTGTTTTGTCACAGGTAACTGATTTCAAGGGTTTCAGGAACCTGATCTTCTAGAACTGACTGGAAATCTGAGGAAATTGCACCCTGTCAACAGGTGTTTCTATAGAAACAAATGCTGGACCTGCAGTAACAAGGTGAAAGTTATTTGCTTAGTGGACTGTAACAACTCTATTTAAAATAGAAAGTTAACAAGGTCTTAAAAATCATCCCTTCTCAGAAAACAGAAACTGAAATCCAAATAGCTCATTTTGATTTTCATTGAAACTCAAGAAATTAAACAAGTGCACCTTAAGATATAAATCCCAGAGCTTTTCACAATAAGGACAGTTTATAAATTTTTAAATACAAGAAGCATTAAGACTTCTGATTGAAAAAACAAAACAAAAAATCAACCAAACAAAAAAAGCCAAGAAAAAACCCTAGCAACCCAAGCCAAAAAAAACAATGGAAGCCCAGCTTGTGGGATTTAGCCCTTGCAGAGCCCGTGAGCCCCAGGGAGCCACCTGCCAGCACAGCCCTGCGTGTCAGAGCCACAGCCAGCCCTTCAAGGCAGCCCAGAAAGAATTAACACAGTCCTGCACACTTTCAACCCACAGCTTTTGCAAATTTGTGTTTTGAAATTTAAATGGTTCAATAAATCCTAATCTCCACAGTAGCTCCCACAAAATAAGGGATTCTCACCAGCATTTACCCCAGGAATTACAATATCTCGACTTCATTTGACATCATAAATTTACACACCAGTATAAGTTTCGGTGAGAAGGGAGATGGCAGCAGGGGAACCTGGTTTGCAGAGTCAGCAGCAGAGCCCCAGGAAAGTTAACCCACACTCATATTTTTATTTTAGCGCTTGGGGTCAAGCATTAGTTATTTGAAAGCAAGCACACAAGGAAAATGGTGTTTTAAAAGCTACCCTGACAATAAAATCTGTGACAAATATACAGCAAGCAAGGTACACCCAGTATTTCAAGTACAGATTATTCTAACAGTTCTTTACACAGAATAAAAATCTGCTCTGAAACAAAGATTAATTGTAACAACTGAAGAAAAATCTCATACACACACAAACTATGCGTTAGATCAAGTATCAAAACTATACTTCAAATGATTAAAAAAATTTCCAAGCAACTAAAAATATATTAAGTATGTTAACTTTAAGTCATTAAACCACCAGATCAAAACTTGTGACATGGGAGGGTACGAAACCATAAAACAAAAAGTCATTATCTGGGTGGGGAAACTGCGAGTTAATGGAGAAATTGAATTTTCACTATTTAAGAGAGGACACAAACATTCTGCTTTGGCATCTGCTCATAGGTTCTACTGCAGCAGACAACCAGAAAACCACCAGAATTTTAGCTGTCAAAACAAATCCTCAAATTAAAGAAAGGAGGAAGAAGTAAGCACTGAACAATTACACACTTCCAGCACCACAAGTCTAGCATTTAGTCAGAAAAAAAACCGATGCAAGAAGGACGGATGCAGTCTTAACACTCAGCCAAATGCTAGGAAGATGACTGAATTGGAAAGGCACTCAGCCACCACACGCCCAGTTTTACAACAACGTGCTGAGATCTATGAAAAAACCTGGACTCAGACTCAAGCGTTACTTGTCACTGCCAGGGCATCTAAACACATGCTCAGCTTCAATCACTCCCAACAAAATCCCCTTGGTCTGGAGACACGGCCCAGCGCTGAGCACCTTCTGACACGGCTCTCTGGACCGGTCAGCACAAGGCTCCCCTTCTGATTTATAACACTCAAACAAGGTGGTGATGTTGAAAAATGATTACAGCAAAGCAAACTGCTTTTCACTGCAGGAAGGTACAGAATCCCTTTAAGAAATGTTCATGATATTGCTGAATTGGAAATCCAGCTTTATTTATCACTAAATGCAATTATTTCTTCTTAACAGCATTTAACATTTGCATCTCTAATGGTCCTTCTCAGTTACAATATTACTTTCTGCATTGTAACCATCCCTTTATTTAAAGCGTTTGGAAAATTGCAATGTTATGACATTGTTTTATTTTAAAATGAAATTTAAAAATACTTTTAAAAATACACACACACTTAATGTAATTACCTTCATGAACAATCCATACATGTGTTTTCACAAGTTTCTCCAAGAGAAGAACCTGGGAAAGAGACACTGGTGCAAAGGTCACAGCACCGTAAATTAATTGGGACAGAAGGTGCTTAACTACCATTTAATGTCCCAGTAAATACTGAACTGGGATGCAAATTACAAATGCATCTCACTCTCCTCCAAGCTTTTGAAATCACAGAACTCAAGACCATCACACTGCCTTGGAAGATGGTCACTAGAGACCAATTTGAAAAGATCCCCACTGACTACAGCTTTAAACAGCTTCCTCAACTTCAACAGGTGATGTTCCTGTCATCGGACTTGATCTGACTTGCAAAGAATTCAAGGACACCACTGCAATAGCTACTACTACCACTGAAGAGTTCAGAGATTAGAGAATCTACAGGCAAACAAATAACAGTTTTGGAATCTGAACCTGCATTCCAGCCTACAAAAAACCCAAAAATAACACAGAAGTAGAACCTAGACTTTCAAAATCCCATTCAAACCTTTCTTTTGATGTATTATAAACAATATTTTAAAAAGAAAACTGTCATAAATGTAACTGAAGTGAATATAAGACATTAGAAAACCACTTCCCAAAGTTTTCTAGTTTCCAAGCAGCATGTAAGAGCTGCAGTTGGTATCTGAGGAATACAGCATCAAGTCACATCAATATCAGGAACTACATAAGGGCACATGACTAATCAGACCATCTTGAAATTTTTCCTTCTGTAGAGACTAAAGAAAGGAAACAGTTGTTGAAGGAACAGATTCTTCTACCAGGCTCTATATTTTAGAAATAAAATACTTTCTGTTCATACAGATGATGAACTTCTTTGCGTATATACACATCCTTTCATACTTTTGCTATGAAATTGAAAATTCAATACTGTCACATTATTAATACACAGCAATACCTACAATCAGCAGTTACTACTGCATGTGTAAACAGGTGCAAGGCAGTGCATATTTTTCCATATTTTATGAAATACATTCCATGATATTAAGGCAGGTGGGTAAATCAACTGCTCTTCTTCACAAATTGAATTTGATACCAGACTGCTGGCACAAATTAGGTTGTGATCCGATCCAAAGTGTTTCATATTAAAAATGGAAACTTCCCAAAAGTACTTTGGTTTTTTGTATAACTGAAACATACCAAGCAGACAGGGAAGAATGCTTTTGTGTTTAACTGATCAAATTAAACAAGCAAATTCAGTCTGAAAATAATAGCCTGAAAAGTGAAACAGCCATTCCTTTTTGCTTCACCATGCAACACGTCTTTGCCTATAAAGAGGGGAAAATTCACAATTAAGAAGCTCTGCTTCTTGACCTTGAACACAGAAAGATCAGTCATTAAAACGAAAGCTTATTTAATTTGAAATCATGTTGCATTCACAAAGGCCTGAAGTGAGTGTTAGACTTAACCATCTCTTTCTTTCCCATCTTCCATATAACCATACTGATGCATATTTTCGATTTAGAAAACCTCATCCGGTTTCTAGGGCTTGTTCTGCAGAACTTGCAATTTGCTGTTTGTTGCTTCTTCCTCCCACCTCTCCTCTTCACTGTAGTCTTTTAAGAGCAAAGTTTAATCTGCATCAGTTATTTGGGTTGTTTGCTTGCTGGTGGCACCAGGAGTAACACAGAAGGGAGCCCATGCAGCAGACAATGAGCCATGTCAAAACTCACCCTTGGCAGCCCCTGTGAAGGCCCAGCTCTGGGAGCACATCTTCCAGCACACCAAACACCGAGGACACGGCCAGCACCCCGCCCAGGGGCACAGCCCACCTCCTGTAATCCCCCTGGCACGGGGGGCACCACAGCCCAGCACCAACACCCGCCCTCTTACAAGGACTGAGCCCTGCAGCTCTCCTCAAGACACACCTCAGGCAATCAAGGGGCCTGCACTACAACAGATAGAGCCAAACAATTGTTTCTAAAGTGGGGGAATTTGATTTACTTTCTTCCTTATGGAACTTGGATACAACATTCTGCTCCCTCATTCATGGTCATTTCCTTCCAGTCATTCACTGGAAAATCCAACAAAAACACTTTTTACTGCACTTACTTACATCTCTTCTCAAGTTAAATTACAGAAAAGGAATAATTCACCATCAAGTCAAATCACCCAGAGATTAAAATTTTAATAATAGATGTAGGCAGCCTTTTTATCAAAAACAAAATTGAAAGAAGTGTTTGTTTTCATGTCTAATAATACTGCAATTCTAACCACAGTGTTGGATTTGACTCAACATAAGGCAGCCTATGAAACCAAGATTCAGATCTGCCTTGGGGAAAAAGATGCGTATTTCAAAAAATAATTAAAACTATTTATGCCAACCCATCTGACCACCCTCTTCAACACTGCAAAGTCAAACTACCCATAACTTGCCGTGAAATTTGGCAGAAAAACAACATAGCTCAAAAATCTGCTGTATTTGCTGTTTGCATTATAGAGACCTTTCCCACAGCCTATGCAACATCTATGTTTACCCTGGGTGCCCATATTATTAAACATCAATACAATCTGTGTTTATATCATCTCCACATTAATCAGATCGATTACTTCTGATATATTGCCCTGTCACAGCATCATAATACTAATCAAACAAATGGAGCTGCAGGGAGATGAAGCTGATATATAGGTCATTAATATTGCCTTTTTCTTATTTTTTTATTTTTTATTAATGCTCATGAGCACCACTGCCATAGGAAACAACTGTCACAGAGCTGCCAGCAAATCACGAGCACAGCACAAGAAGCACTGCCCAGTTTTGTTAGGGGCCATCCAATCAGAATAAAATCCAGCATAGTACGACAGAAACAACCTTGAATGAGAAATGAGACCGCTGGCCTCGCTGCAGTTCTGAGAGACAATTAGAACACACTACTTGGGAACTCCCCAAGAGTGCCTTAGGGGAACAGCAGGACACTGACTGACAGCCTTTTGCCTGGTCAACCCTTAAAGAACTTTCTCAAAAGACATACAGAGATAACCTTGCAATAAAAAATGTCTTTATAAACATTAAAGCTTTGCAATTTTTTATTACAGCAAGACTCTTTCACAGTTAATCACAGTCTACTGTAGTATGCCTGAACAAAGAAATTTAACTTGCAGAAGTCATTATCTTTTGAATACTCTTTCAACTCTAGAAACAACCAACATTATTTCTAGAGCACTATTAATCTCATTTATGGCTAGCAAACCAAGATATAGACTGTATGTATCACTGAAACACACTTTATATATTACAGAGCTGTTAAAAGCATTCCAGTTCATTTCTAGGTCTATTGAAGCCATACTCCATGTTAACATGTAAAACATATAGAAAAACTAGCCTACAAAAATTTATTCCCAGGGTCCCAAAATGGACTGATAAAGATAAAAGGGAATGTAAATACATAATTGTTTTTGAATGCTCTCTGATCTAGCTTTATTGCTTTCTTCTGTGTGTGGAAAAATCAGTTAATAATATTTTTTAAGAAATTGTTTTTTTTCAAAAACAAAGGTTTTTCGTATTTGCTTTTTTATTTTGAACAAAAAGAGTTCTTTGTAATTAAATCAACATTTATACAATGTTTTCTGGACTTTGATATCCTGTTTCCCTGAGTAGAATAGGGTGAATTCTATCGACTGGCACTCTTGGAACAGTCCAACAGCCCAAGTCACAGAGGCCTAACAGCCTGCCAGCCCATAATAACATGGTAATAGGTTCTTCCATGCATAAGTCAAAAAACTTTCAGAACTTTCCTATCTTCCATAAAGACAGATGTGTGTTTTTCTTATGGAGCTACAATCAGAGCTACTATGCAGATTGGTCTCTTCAAGCAGGGAGAATTGTTGCCCAAGATGCCAGGACAGGTTGCTCTGCACTGCTGGCTCACATTTCAGTCCTCACTGAGCTGATGATCAGCACATCCACCACCTGACCACAACTGACAGCAAACCCCACTGCATAAAGTGGTCATTCAGGACAGGCTGTGATGAACACACAGAAAAGAGCAGAGGGGGTTGCTGGCCAGCATCTCATTCAAGTTCCAGGGAATTCAGGAACAAACCCTACGATGAATGACTCGTCTTCTGTGTAAGTTTAAGTGGCTTGTTTAAATGAAAATGCAGCAAAAGGAGAAAGGAAAGATATTCTAGAACATGGACTAAAAAGCCCTATTATACCATCTCTAGGCAAGAGCCATAAATACCTAACATGTTTACTGTACTATTTGACTTCATTCAAAAAAATAAAATACATATTTTTTTCTAAGCATACATTAGTGCTGTTACAGAAGTATCATTACCAATTTCAAAGCACTTGACTTACTCCATCTGAATAATCTTCAGAAAAAAAACCTCTAAGCAAACATAAAACCTGAAAAAGTCAGTTTGGTTCTACTACTGGTTAAGCTAAATACAATATGATAATGAAAATCCAGAACATTATTCAGAAATTATAAAAGCTAATTTTGATTTGTTTGATTTCTTAATAACACATCAACAGAAGCTTTAAACCTAAAAAACCCTAGACTGTGTTCTCAACTTCTTTACATAAACACTTCCAAATTGCTGGAGCAGTCAACAAGCTATGGCCAGACACTATTCATTAGGGCCAGAGGAGTGAAAAACACTCCAGAATACTCCCAGACCTCAAAAGAGCAGTAATATAGAGAAACCATTCAGATGAAGACAATATGTATGTCTGAACTCATAAATTCTTTCAGTAAAGAGCTAATGAAAGCCAATTGCACCCCATCTAATACAAGTTTCTTAAACTGAGAAGGGACACAGGTCTGCTGTGAACTCCAGAGCCAAACATAGACAAACATGCTACAAAAAAACTGTGGAGAAAGGAACCATAAAAAATCTGGGCTGCTAAGGGAGCCACATGCTTCACACAAAGAATTAGTAAGAAATTAATATAAATGCATGAAAATTCTGCTACTCTGGACTGAATTTTAGCAGTGTGTTTCTGACCCTTCCTTACCCTTTATTTTTAATACTGATCACTCGAGCATAATGAGACATTTACTGCTCAAGAGCTGATCTACTCCTGCTGGTTATTCCTCACCTAATATCTCAGCCTACCACAGGACCATAATTAGGGCCATGGAGATGATTAGGTTCAGTCATTAGGACTAGAACTGGGCACAGCCTGACATTTTCCATTAGGCTGGGGGGAGACACAGGGAGTGTTTTCACACGAGTCTTCTGTTTTGCTTTACCGCACACAAAGCCTTCCTCTGTCCACTACACTTCATTTTGAATCTTGCCTCAGTTACACACCAAAACATGGATTAACACAAATTTGGTTTAAGATGATTAAACAGGGCCTGAAGTTTCAGGTTCACAGGAAAATCAAGCAAATTCTTTCTAGCTCCATTGTGCAACTTGAACACCACTCTAATTACACTGTCAAGCTGAGGATTGTGAACTCTTAATACACAGAGACCTGTTTTCATGCAAATTTTGCTAGTAATAAAAGGATAGGAAGAAAAATACGTCAGCAGAATTGTTCCGGTAAGCAAAATGTTTTTCAAATGCTTTCCTGAATTGTCAGCAGCTCTAAGGAAAAACAGTTACCAGGGTAAAGTTTTGCAGCAGCAGCTGAAAGTTTCCTGTCAAACTTTCTACTTGAGACCAGCATAGTGGAAAGCCAAAGGTAACAGCTATGAACACAGCCACAGTGGTCTGCATGCCAGACTTACACAGAAGCAACACTTACACTTTAGAATGGCTTTATTCCCATTAAACCACATAAACTGCGGAGGGGGGAGAGCACTTACAAACCCAATCCAGCGCACACGTTCCTTCACCCGTAAGGATCACCCACACTGAACGCCTTCACCTCCTGCAGGACACAGCAGAGGGCAACACATTTCCAAAGCCAGTTCTCAACACACTCACCCAGCGTTACTAATGAAAACTGGAGCTACAGCAAAATGAGAGCGCTCTTAGAAGACAAGGGCAGGACTGTCATAGAAAAGTTTCATATTAATTCCAAGTAATTCTCCCACCACCACAGCATAAGCTGAGGATGCCAAAGCATCCAAAGGATAAGCAAAATAAACCGGAAATAATTTGGTTTTAATCACTTATCTTCTAATGTAATCTGTGGCATCTAGAACACACAGTATTGTTGAAATTAATGCAATAATAATTGAATGACAGTTTTGTTTTTACCCAGAATTAATAACAACTTACCCTCATTTGACAAAGAACTTTTTGAAATACTAAGGTACAGATCACCAAGTGGGACCCAGTGAGCCTGCAAGTCTCAGGACTCCCAGCTGCTCTAAAAAACAGCAGTGAAGAAAGCATTTACCTACTGCACAGGGGTGCAGTGACAATTAATTAATGTTTGTAAAGTGCAGTGAAGCTGAAAATTACTAGATACCACGCTAAATATTAATTACCACAACTACAACATGGAACCACAACTGTCACAGTGCTCTCATTGTAAACTCCACTCACTGAACAAGCTGAAAAAGTTTTCAGCAGCAAGCTGAGGTGAGCACCTTCTATACAGACACGTGAACACCTCTGGCTGAACATGCCGTGTGCACCTTCCCAGCAGGGTCCCCCTCAGAGCACACTCGCACAGGCACACGTGCACAGCACATGGACTCGCTCCTGGCTGTGGCCACGGACGGGCTGACGCACACAAATCTGGCTGCAGTTCCTCATCTGTGCCTTGCTTCAGGCCACTCTGCAGTTACCAAGAGTCTGACAGTGGTTTTCCATCGTGCCAGTGGCTACGGATCCCAACAGCCAGAGCAATTGCCAGAGCGCACTGACTGCTCATGATCCCCTCTGCAGAGGTGTTTTGGGAAAGAAGGTGACTTTTTATAGACACAGTAACTCTAAATCTGGTGGAAAATGTTTCATCATACTTTCACAGCTTCATCATCATTTTCCTTTCTGACATACAGCTCTTTCAAAGAGACTAAAACAAATACAGCAATTTAAAAGCAAAGAAAATGGCATCTTTAAAGCAGATAATAAGCAAGTGATGCAATACACATGGAAATAAAGCATCTATTGAAATATTTTGCACTGTCACCTGTCTGGAGTACTATAAACAAAATGAGTTCAAAGGGAAGACAAGAAATGCCTCCAATCTGAATTGGTAGTTGCCACATGCCGCATAGAGAATTCAGATGATGATACTCAACAAATCTAAAAATTCCAATCAATACCACATCCATCTCATCATGAGCTTTCTGCACTGAAGGAAATGCTGCAACCTGTTTGTTCTCAGCCAACCACAGGCATTAAGTATAATCAATAACTTGCAGTGATATGAGGTCAAGTCATGCAGCAGAGATACTTACAAGTAGGGTTGAAAAAAACCACTTAACCATTCTTGTTAAGTAAGTGAACAGACTACTTTGCTTCTAGCTCAGTCACTGGGTTGTTTTTGGTTTTTTTTTAATAGGAAGATGATAATAAAACATTAATTGAATGTGTCAGAAGAAGGATGTCACAAGAAGCATATCAATATAGAGAGACATTGCAGCACATGTGCTTTAAAGTAATTGCAGGATGCTGGCTCTGCTCCTAAGTAATTATTACATCAGTTATCTTATTCCCTATAGAGTTATGCAAATTTATTTATTTATTTTAAAAGATAACTTGCCCATGGGAAAGTAATTGCTGTGCAGCTACACAACAGCTGTAAGTATCTGAAAAACAATGATGAGTTTTACCTCATTGGCTGAAAAACATGTATTTTGCTGTCTTCCAAAAATACTCATGTAACACCCAGGCTACTGGTCTAAGAAAAGCATAGAAGAACCAACCCCTCCTGATGTCCTACGACTACACTAAACATTTAAAAAATCTCCCCCAAGTCTCTCCCTCACAGTAAGAACAGCACTCTTCACATTTACATCATTTTGAATGTCCTGTAATAAAGCATAACAGGGGCAATCCAAAAAGGAAAAGTCTCAGCTGGAAATTATATAGAAGAGAAAAGGAAGCAGTTTGGTACAGGGAGGTAATAGCCCACACCCCTCCTTTCTGAATAGAGAAGAATTTCTTTCCAGTTAGGATTTTCTACTCCACATAAGAAGTGAAACGCATCCAAATAGTTACACAATCACCACATCTTTTCCTATTAAGGCAAAGAAAACACTGTGCAATTTAAGTGACTGTTGCAAGCAGACAGATTTGTCACTCCCTCTGCAAACCAAAACCCCAGCTCACATCAGTATGTGTCCAATTAAACATGCACTGTGCCTGGCCTTTGTACACGGCTGGCAGAGATCCTTCTCCAACTCGCCTGGTACTGGTAACCAAGGAGCCCACGACAGCCACGCTCCAGAGCTCAGGCCCCCGAGCCCCACGATGCACGGCAGCCTCTAGGCAGGCTTCTCATCTTCCATCTTCTAAAAATTAGTAGGGGATACTCTTCAACACAGACCCACAGATCACCAGAAGTGCATTGTAATCCTATCAGGATTTCATCAATGACGACCAACTGGCATACCTGGATACCCACCAGATGGTCTTTCCAGCCATGTGACAAGGCAGCAATCCTCCCTGCTGCAGTGCGAGACACATCCCGCAGGGAGAAACCTGCTTCCTTACCTACAGCAACCTGGTTGAGCCATTCCCACAGATCTCTGTTCACTCACCTCGTTTCAATGCCCTTAGAAAAAATGTATTTAAGTAAGATATGAAAATATTTTTGTATGCATTTGAACAATATGCAGAGTCACTAAAAAAGAGATCTAACATTGCTAATGTTCATATACCAGAAACTTCAACCTAATAATCACAAGGGACAATGTTTGAAATTGTAAAACCTACATGTTATTGAACAGTTTTTATTTCCCTTTTAGGATATTTCACCAAATATAGGAAGTTTTTTTAGATTCCCACCCAGTTCCTCCCTCTCACTGAAATCTACCATAAGGGACAGAACAGAATCTTTTACTCAAAGAGTTGCCAGCTCCCAAAACACATTAGTGCATATCTCACTGTAATTGATCTTATCTCCAAACTGCAGCTGTGGGACACATTTTAGGAGATGAAAGTTTCAGCTTTGACTTAAAGGAAGTTTGTTACTTTTTGCAGTCTGAAGAAATGCTTCCCATCATGAGGGTACATCCTACCAACCAGCAAATTTACCAAGTAAATGAAGACACTGCTTTCTTCTTTTCATAATATCATTTGAAGGTAAATCAATCTCACGGCCAAGGGAGGGATCAATTGCTGAAAACAGAAAACTTTAAGAGTAGGTGACATATATTTTCCTAAGGATGGAAGTTAGAGCATTTGCAGGACACAGATGTATGTGTACGCTCACACATGCATTAGAAAGACATTAGCAGATTTTTTCATCCCAGAAAGAAATAAACAGCACAAATAATCACAGTAACAATGAAGCTTGACAGTAGGAGTACACAAAATAAAAGCTAACTATTAATAAAGTATCATTAACTCTTCTTCTGAGCATCTTCCCAGCTCTAGACAGCACATTATCACTACATTAATCTAGGAGTACTCATGCAGCAGTAAATCACTTTGCTGATTATCCATTTTTATCTGTTCTCTATTATTTCTCTTCCACAATAGAAACAAATAGCCGATGAACAAATTCCAATTTCCTTCTTTTCTAGCCTTTGTATTTAAAGAAAAACAAGCTTAAGTATCTTGTTAAAATGATACAATGAATTTCCTTCATCAATAGACATTAAAAGACCCACTGCCCACTTAACACACAACCCTATCCCCAAGTCTCCACCAGCATCTCAATCTTTCTGCTTTTTCAGACAATACAATGACCAGCTGTGCTCCTCTAAGCATCTTGGAAAGCTATTTGACATTGCATCATAAATTTTGCTCCAGTATGAAGAGAGCTCGCAAAAAACAAGCTTCAGGATACCCAGACAGAATATGCACACATGTATAAAACGCCAGACCTAATGTTCCTCCTTTTCTCAGTCAAGTGCCATTTAGGATATTGGCAAAGTAAAGAAATACAGCTTCATTGCCTCTCTCTTTATTTTGTGGCCAAAACCACACATCTGCCCAGATTCTGTTGGTAGAAAACAGAGCAGCAGTCAGACCTTCCCTATCTCACACACAGCTGATACCACCCGAGGTGCCTTTGTGCTGTACTTTGCCCACAACCCAAGAGAAGATGCTTAAAAAGGGACTCAGGCAGTTAAATCAGTTAGCCATGTTCAAAGGGCTTGGCCAGTCTTGTTAAGGAAGATGTATTTTCCTGAGCATGTGAATGGTAAAGACATGAGTACATGCACTAAGTTATATACCTCATAATGTTAAAGGAAAAACACCAAAACTTTAGCTACCTTTGTTACAAGCCTATGAGATAATCCACATCAGGTACTTTATACATCACATTTTAAATGCTAAGGTTAAGATCTCTGCCTAAACTGACCAACTCTTGCAGCAACCCTTTCAGAGTACATAATATACTAGGCTTCCAACACAAGCAAATAGAAAAATACTCACTCTACCATGGATGGAAACACTTTTTCCAATAAGATAACGCCGTAAGCACATTTTGAAACAGACATGAACTTTAAATAATAGCAGATGGTGTCCATTCATTTCAGAGGTCTCAGTCTCTCTCTACAATTCAAAACAAATATATTGACAAACTACCCTGCTGCCCTTGTTCTTATGTACATCCTTGGTCAGCCAGCAGAGCTACAACACACCAACTAAAAATCTCATCTGTGAAAGAACATCCAAATTTTATTTGTCCTTTGGATCAAGCTATTCAAAACATACTTGTAGGTACTACCATGTCAATTTACAGCTGAGCTTCTCATGTGGCTTCTACTCACAAAAGAGAAAACATGGGACCAGTTGAAACTTCTATGTAAAAATTTGCAGTGAGCTCTGATCTAAACCAAGCAAAAGAAACATACACTAAAGATGCTCAGTGTTGTAATATTTGCATACAGTAATCAACCCACATAGAGCAATTATGTGAAACGTTTAATACTTTAATGCTTAATACAGTGCCACAGAAGTTTGTCAGATTTCTTCCTAAGTTGGATCATTTTATAGTCCATTCATTATTGTAAATATTTTTACAAAATCTAACAGCCTAACATCAAAGTGGAATATGAAATATGTACAGATGAAAAGAGCTGTGGTTCCATTGAAGAATGAAAACATTTAATGAATCCTATGTACATTATGACATAAACCAAGCACTACTTACAAAATTATTTCAATATCTTAATCCAAAAGTAGGGAGAAAGAATTGCTTGATTAGGATAATGATATAAAAAAGATCCCAGAGTGCTGGCTTTTGTTCAGTGTCCTGTGACACTGAAGTGAAGCCTCACTTCCTCAACAGTATTTCATGCCCCTAAAATAAGAGCAATATATTCCCACAGTGCAGCAGTATGACAGAAAAAAAAAAAAAATTAAAAACTGTACTCATGTGAACAACTATGCCAAATTTAAGAAACACAGGAACAAGAACAAGTAATCCCAAAGTAATTCCTATCTTCCTGAGAAAGAAAGGGACAATTTCATATTCCAGATGAGCATAAACACAAAGATGCCAATGCTGACGGTTCTCTGCCAGCAGACCTACTGAAGGCTGGAGACTGAGCCACCCATTCAAGGTGGTCACTTCAGAGGTGATGAGCATCACCCAGAAAAGATATAACTGCACTACTATCCCCTGGAGTGCTGCCTGTTTCCTACAGATAGAAATTCAGCCCTTGGGCCTGTCAAGATAGCATCTTTTGCAATATTCAAACCTCATAAATTTGGAATGCAGAAAGTATTTTTCTATTCCTGTGTAGTCCCCATGCCTGTCCCAGCAAAGTCAAAATGACAGCCAGATAGAAGGGAAAATTAAAATAAATAAAACACCAATATTTTGAAGAGTTCAAGCAGTTAATAAAATACCTAATTGATTCCAGTGGTGTTTGAAAACCTAAAAATTGCGGTGCTCACCATCATGATTATCTGCATGTGTTAACAGCTAAGGACCTGAGCAATCCTGCTAGAGTATCCAACATTGTAATTTATTGCAATTAACTACTTCAAAGGTGACCTTTATTGAATCATCTTACCAATACACAGGATTCTTATTTGAACAATAAACAAAAAATTTAGCACCTCATGTTCTTTTGCCATCTCTCATGCATTGGCAGCACACAGCAACAGCACAGTTAAGACAAGAGGAAAAAATAATGGGGGAAACATAAGTTAAAATACTTAGGCATTATTAAAAATTGGCTACTAGCTATCACATCTCTATATTTGTGCAGAACTCAATCCTGTAAGCTGTACCAACCCTTCTATGATTACAGGATCTTCAGCAGATTTGCCAGGTTCATCACATTTATGATCCTTTCCAGTATCATTGACACTTTATGCAGTGTCTCTTCACGGTACCTCAGCTGACAATTTTCATAGCACCTTGATGGCCCAGAGGAGCAAATTTCAAATGAAATTAGTGCCTTTCAAGTAAGGCAACAGTTGGCTACAGACACAGTACACTTACATACCAGGCCTTGGTTAAACAGTGCGGCTTCCCTAACCAAGCATTTTTGGGTTACATGTGCTCACTCTCCACAACTCTTCAACAGACAAAGGCAGCCCAAAAGCTAACACAGAAACCTGAGAACTTGGAAGAGTCCCTAGCACTGTACCTATTGACAGAAGATCTTATAGCTCCATCTAGCTCTGTACAGAGGAAATCACTGGGACACCTAAGAAAATGCAACCAAAAACCCAAGGAATCTCAGTCATGGCACACACACAGACACTGATGTGGGAGAACACGGCCTGTCATGTACTAGTTCTTAATGGGTACAGCAGTGACCATTCCTGAAGGTAAATTATTTAACCACTTTTGTGCACATGTCTCTACTCTCCACTGTGACCATTCTCCTCTCAGCTATGTAGTTCATTTAGTGGAACCAGCTCTGACAACAGATGAAACAAAAGGGCTGTGGAGGGGCAACTTTTTGACCTAAAATACCTCTCGCTGCTACTGTTTCACATGTATTACAGGCTCTCCCCTGAAAAGAGGATTCGGTTCTTCCCCAGAAATCCTAGCCATATGGAAAGAAAAAAAAGGCACAGCAATCACCTGTAGCCAGCCACAGGCTCTGTCCCATAGCTCAGCAGACACCTCTCAAAGCAGCTGCAGCCACAACAGCAGAAGAGATTCCTGCTGGTCTCACACAGGGGGCCACAGCCCATTTCGATGGATAGCTCCTCAGTATTGTCAAACCAGAGGGTACATACCCATTTGCACTGGGACAAAATATTAGCAAGGCAAACACAAAGTCATAATTCCCTTCCCTCGGTGAAAAAAGATTAACTTTCATAGCTGAATAATTTCACAAACTTTGTGCCTAATCTAAAGTACTATCATTTTGACTCTTTGGAGTGAAAACATGCAATACTTGAACATGTAAATAAGAATATTTATAAAATACGTTCTGTCAATGTTTTTCCTCAATTTATGTTGATGCTTATTTCATTAACAGTATAAATTCAACTATTCGAGTTCTCACATTAAAGATTCTTCAACAAGTCATCCCAGTGTGTTCTTGTATCCCATTTTCCTGACACAGAAAAAACCATACCCATTACAAATCCAGAACACAAATTCAAGATTAGCTCAGATAAAAAAAGGAATAGAACTCTGCTAATTCTCAGTAGCAGGTAATTGGGTTTTGCCAACTGCACATCAAAAAAATACAATGGCCTCAGCAATTAATTAAAAAAAATTCTCTTCATTTATTGATATGTAAAATTTCAATTCACGAAAAGCAGGCTCTGCATTTTTGGGCAAATCTTTGTGAGGTTTCCCGTTTCATAACTGCTATTAAAACTTAACAAAAAAAAGAAGAAACAAAACTATTAGAAAGAAGAATCTTTTTAAACAGCTTTCATGGCAATTCTTGTGATGCTTCTAGATTGCCAAAAAGAGTTTCTATAGCATCTTATAACTACACTTTCTTTAGGATTCTACATCACTGTATCTCCATCACTTCATCTCCATTCCAATATTCTTCCCCTTCTTCCATGCACAATACTTTGCTGAACAATCATGAAATAGCATCAAACATTAACACGTTGTCAATTTTATTTAGGAAGTTCAGTACTTCTAAAAAAAGGGAAAATCTCCATCAGTATTTTGAATTTCACATAGTCTACCGTAGATGTACAGGATATTTACTCACAGCCAGAGTAACACCTGTACACATTACAATACCAAGTATATCTACCCTCATTTGTGGAAAAGTTTTGATCACAGATTAAATTGACAACATCTGACCACTGTGCTAGAATGACACATCAAATGTTAAGAAGAATACACTTAAAATTAGTAACCCTCAGGTGAAAAAAAAAAAATTGGTTTTTAGTACCTATCTAGCTCTCTTTTCTAGCATCCTTATGATTTGGATTCTTCTCATGCTTCTCAGATGCTGTGTCTACAAGAAAAACAGTTCTGCTAAGCCCAATGAAAGAAATGCTAAGTTTCACAAATGACCTGACACCAACTGAATTTGGCTCCTCTGTAAAGCTTGCATCACATTCCTGGATGAGAATTCTTCACCATCCAAGAAGACAGTGCCTTTATGAATACCAACTGAGCTAACAACAGCAACGTGGCCATCACAAGACCCCTGCCTGTAAAGAATGGCTGTAAGCGCTACAGGAAGTAACACTGAAATACTCCAGTGTCCCAGAGAGATCCCATGGGCACCTCCATGTGACCAGTTCATCTCCATCTCACATTTCAGACAGTCTTAGCACAGATGAGAACAACTTATTTTGCACCATCAGTCCAAGCAGAACTGAGGAAAACTAAAGACCTACTGAAAACATAATCTGCTTTTATACCCCAAACTACCGGCTTCTAGAATTCGATACTGCTGATGGTGCTGTTCTCAGTCACAGGACAAGGAAGCAGGGAAACCTGACCTCACGTTACATTTAGCTCTCTTTGGAACAAAGCCAGAAGAGGAAGGAAACTGAAATCTACTATTCAAGAAATTCTCATCTCTGACCGTGTACTCCTGAGTCAGTTACAGAAAAGTCCCCCTCAGCATCTTTGTAGGCCAGTTCACCCAGTTTCACACAGTCACCTGTAAAAATCTTCACAAAATAAAGCACTCAGATTAGATTTAATTTTCCACAGTCATCAATATTGCAAACACAAATACTACTGTCCTTTTAATCTTCCATATTTAGTTTCTGAAAGAACTGAAGCTACCTCAAGATGCCCATATGCTCTCACCATGCAGTGTGAAACAAATCATTCCATACTTTATCATCTCAGTTTTGGGTTTGTTTTTTTCCTGTGAACTCTAGAAAGGCACCTATAGAATAGCTTTTCACCCTTCTTTACTAGCAGGATTCTTCATGTATCAGCTAAGCTACTGCCTGTCACCCACTATCCAGAGCTGAAGGTACTAGGAAAAAAATTAACATGTGCTTTCTGAACTACGTGTCTCTGCTTAGCATTAAGTGTTAAAATACTTTGATTAAAATGTTATTATTTATTCCATGTCATATCTGATCTCCAGATAGCTGGGTTTTGTTTCTTATCTATTAGCAGAGAAAAACACATCACTTGAAGTGATAACAAATATCAGTGTGGGCCTGCTCTATGGCAAAACCTAATGGGACCCAGCAGAGGACACAAAGGTAAACAAGGGAAGACACACACAATCCTATTGTTTTCTTAAATGCCAAGGAAAGTGAGGGATAGAGCCACTCCCAAAAGCAGTCCTTCATTTGCTAAAGCCTTCTCACTCTGTCCGGGTTTACATTGTAAGAACCTACACAGTGCTGCAGCGAGCAAGCTCTGGCAGAACTTCCTTGCGCACAAGAGATTCACAACTGCTAACTGCATACCTCTCTGAAAGCATCCTGGTGGTTCATCTTGCTTTTCCCCAGCATCAGAATTGTGGGTAAAAAAAGATAAAATTGATGCAACAACATCATTCAATAATCCATCGGCACTTTTCGTTTGTAAATTGCATTTACATTCAACATCTAAAGAAAATTACTTTTCTCTGCAACAATTCTCCTAATTTCAGTTTCTATTCTTATGACTCTTTTCAAGTCCTGTGCACTGCAAGAGCACAACGTAATTGCCTCAGTAAAATACATCCTTTTCTTCAACACATCCAGTGAGTTTTTGCCCAATAGCCCACAGCATCCTGCTGCACTGTTCCCTTCTCCCAGGGCTGTCTGCCAGTCTTTGCATTTCACAGTCCTCTTCACCCTGTGACCACCTTACCACTCTAAATAGTAACCAAAAACCCTGCAGAGCTGGGAACACTTTAGAAACACAGCCCAGATCAAACAGACATGTTATTTCTGATTTTCAAAAAAAAGAAAATAAAACACAATAAACGACCACAGTGAACAGAAAGCATGGTTGCTGTAAACCTTTAACAGAGATCTCAAAAGAATTTAGACAGCTTTACTTTGCTGAGGTTTTTTTACATAAGTTAAGGGCAAATACTTGACTAGAACTACTGCTGAGGTTTCATGTACATTTTACCAAAACAAGTGACTTTTACCTAAGAATTAACTAGACACTGACAACACCATAAAACCTGATTCAGGCTGAGCTCTGCTAGTCTTCACAATAATCTTCTTAAAATTCCTGACTTTTAAGAACAGACAATGGTCGCATTACAGGCTTATAACAAGGTTAAGCTTGAGAAGTTCTGTTAATACCCTCCCTAAGGCTACCAGAAAATTCCTTAAAGCAAGTGATTTTTTAACTTTGCTGTGGATTATGCTCTAGGGTAGTTTATTGAAGCTCTCATAAAATGATGAGTTTATCTTATGTCTGCATCAGCAGCCCGTCTCTTTTCGGGGCTGAGATGCTCATCAGGAGTCACGGAATAAGTTAACAGAAAAATCTGGAATTCTGCCATATTCACTCTCTATATCCTGCCCATAAATTAAGTTTTAACTGACTGTCAAGCATCTGATTCATTTGTGAGAAATAACAGTTTCATCTGTCTAAACTCCAAATACCCAAGAGCTGAAGTCCTTTTTAAAAAGAAGTGGTGATCTGTTGTAATGGATCCATGATAAGTGCCTATGCACAGTTAATGCACTAAAGCATTCCCCTAGTTTAAAGGAGTAAAATCAGGGCCACCTTCCTTAACCAGTACTTTTTGAATTTATTTCTTAAATGCTTCTTTTCTATCACAACTGTGAATTTCGGAATTTTAATCAAAAAAGTTACCACAGATATGCAACTCTAAATAAACCTGAAAACTAAGGCACCAGTTTACTGTTAAATAAAATTAAACACACCTTTCTTTTCAATTGCTCAGATCACTGCCTGAATCTCAGAGTTACTGAAAAACAGCCCCAAAATCATTTATTTCAGCAGGGTTACTAGCAAAGTCCAGAGCAACCAAGAGAATAATCTCAAAGGCCTGTAAATAAAACAACTGAGCAGAGCTTAACAGAGCCTGTCAGCTCAGCTGGACTGTGGAGACACCTTCATGAGCAACACATCGCTATTTTAAGACATCTGATTTTGTGAATTCACAACTAGTAATTGTTTTGCCATCCAGAGGGGATGCCTAACTATTTAAAACAAAAGAAAAAAAAGAATGATTGTCGAAGTGCTGCAAAGGAGAGAAATTGAGTGTCCACAAATAAAGCAACATTTACTTCTAAGTGATGAATGTGAAGTTCAGCTGAGCAGCTCCCTGCGTCCAGGGATGGGAGTCAGCTTTCAGCCACATCCACAGCTCAACAAGTAATGTGGGGAGGAGTCAGGTTGGTGCTTGCTGGTTGGGGGTGGGGGGGATGCCGAGGGTGGTGGTGTTTGTTTTTTAAACTAATCACTGTGTTTGTGGCTTTCCCTGCCTAATTGGTTCGGTCCATCACATTAGAGAGTCTGGGCCTGTGATATGGCACTTTTAATAAAAAGCCTGCTAGCCTTAGTCATTAAAGCAATACAATCTATATTAGCATTTTCTCTTTTTTTTTTTTTTTTCCTCCCCTGGGAATAAAATGTTGGCACGTGCTAAACACTTGGCCATGATACTTAGTTCTGAAAAGCCATGGTGATATTAGAATTGTGTTCCCAACAGAATGAACTCACTGCTACAGACCACTGGACTTAATTACTTAGTTGTGTAGAATTCCTAAGCAGTGTTCAATTAATCCACTGAAACCCACTTCAAAAACATTTTTGCACAAGGGCTATTCACATTAAACATAAACATTACAAATCTATTCTAGCTACACTAAAGGTATACCAAGTTTATCCAGGACATCTAACATTTTGTGTTGTTTTACCATTTAGAAGTCTATCTTTTCCAATTAGCAATCAGTAACTACAGTAAAAGGGGAAATTTTCCATGCTGAAACAGTAATCTAAATACGCCAATTCAGTTTTGCTCCTTCTTCTTGCCTAGTAAATGCAGTGTTAACTAATCCACGTTTGAAACTTACTACGATTGCCCAAAAGAATTCACTGTTTGTATATAATGTCTGGCAGAGTTATAATCCAATCCAAACCCAAAGAATCAGCAGGCACTGTGTATTTTGTAATATTAACAATGTGTCAAGAAGTATCAACATCCCCAAAACACAGACCAAACTATAAAATACAATTTGCTAATATATATATGTATTTTTGTCAAAAGGAACATACTGCTAATGCTTTTTCTACTTTTTTTTTTTTAATTATTATTTTTACTCAAAATAAGTGTTTTCTTCTTGGAATAGCAACAGGGAGACCATTTCTTTCAGTGGTGGTTACGTTGTCAATATTTCTATTTGTAATAATTTTGGAAATTCTATTCAATTTAAGGCATGTCCAAACAGCTGTCAATTATCTCCCATTCAACACTGTTTTTTTTAGGTACCTTCCACATGTAAGCTGCTGATTAAATAGTTTTAACCAAGCTGACGAAATTCTTAGTATGCCTGTCCTATTGGGTAGCAGTCACACAGGACACACTGCAAGGAAGCATCTCCAATATCCTTCTAAGCTAAATGCACATTCTACAGTTACTAACAAAAATCATTAGTGCCCTTTTTCTTTCAATAAGTTTACTATCATCAGGGGTCAGAAAAACTTCAGACATCTCTGCTTTGAGTCTTTGAAAGCTTCTACACCCGAACACCAATTTTGAGGCACGTGTAAGAGACGGGCCACTCCCCCGACAGCAGCTTTCCACAGAGACTCACACAAGAGCAGATGTGGTGAGGGCAATGCAAATCGTGACATCTCCCTTGGCCTCAGATTTCACATTACCTTCCAGCCTTTTATAGCTGGGCTTGTGGTACCAGAGCCTCTGACCAGCCATCAACAGCCACATGATGCACCTGAACACCTTCCTCAGGCATCATTTTCCATACTGAAGAGCATCGTTTTGTTAAACCCTGCATAATGTTCACTGACTGTTAAGTGACTGTTGATGCCATCTCAGGAGGAAAGCACAGTACAGTAAGGGAACTTGCAAACATTGCAGTAACAGTATGATTTTAAAAACAACTACATTTTAGCAAGTGAAACACTTAATCTCTTGCTTTCTTAGCATGTCCTTAATTCTGTCTTTTTAAGTAACATTTGTGAGATTTATTTGCTTCATTTAGATACATCTAGGATATTCATATCACAATTAAGTTATATGCACAAGTTATTTAAGTTAGCAGTTAAAAATGGAACAATTAGAACTTTTATACAATTAAGAATCAGGATCCTCTAGAGGACAATCTGTCTGCAAAACTACTACTTGTCACTGCTACATTAAGGCAGAAGCCAAAGGCAAATTGACTTTGCCTTCTGGGAAATTTAATGATCCCCAGAAATTCTCTGCTTAGAGCTAAGTCAATTTTTGTTCATTAATTCCTTATTCCTGAAAAGAGGTTCTGCTCTAGCTTCACCTTTCTCTTCTGCTCATATCATCCTCTGATGACAAGTTAATTCCCAAGATTTCGTTTTTACAAACAGTAAGTGTGGGTCAGAGTTCTACAAAGATTTCCAGGTTCAAACAATTTCATATTTAAAGGGACTTTTTATGGCACTTTAGTTGCTCTTTCACAGACAGGGTGCAGTACATTCTGCAGTAAAGCTCTTTTGCTTTTACTTTTTAAGAACTGCAGTCATAAAAACTAGTGACCCAGTTTTAGTGAAGCTTTGCACAATTGAATACAAATACTATATAAACTGTAGGGACAGTGATGTCAACTAAAAGCAGCACTAATGTGAAAGGAGAATCCCTGCTTTAAGTTTAAAGTAGCCAGTTTGACAGAATGCACAGCAGTCCAGCGCTTCCACACAGCTGCAATGCTCAGAGCTGTGGTTTCCTTCACTGTTGACAGCTTATTATTTTCATAACCATTCCATTTTATCACTGGTTAGAAAAATTAAGAAATCTAGTTCAGGTTCATTGTCTTGTAAGCTGTGCTTCTGTCAGGCTGCCGAAAAGTATGTCAAATGTAATGGGAGGCAGAAAGCACACCAGGAATGCTTACATGGGAACAACTGAACTGAAATTTTCAATTCATTTCACACATAAATCTTTCTATTAAAAGTCAACCCAAATCAAAAACTGTTTCAAAACTAAGCTTAGTGCTGCATTTTATGATGGCGAGTTCTATTCCAACTTTTCAATGCAACATCATTAAAAATTACATAAATAATTTCATAATTTCTCTCTTTTACTGGCTTCATGGTACAAATAACAGATCACTTTGCAGCAAATCCTCTGTGGAAATGTACTCTCTCTTTATGACCCAAGATCACAAAAGTGATCTTCATCCTACCAATAACCTGTCTTTCTGACTTGCAAAGTGGAGTGTGTTGTTGGAAAATGAAATGCAGGAAGATATTTGAAAGGTGTTGGACATGTCTTGTCTCACTAATGCCACAGCATTACATTTTATTGATTTAAATAAGACTGCACTTTTTAAAGTTCCTTCTGATAATTCAGTTAGCTCTGGAATGTGCTTCCCCTATTTTGTCCTGAGTAAATCCGAATTATAAACGGGACATTTTACAAACTGCAGGGTGATTAGATCAGGCTAAAAGCATAATTATAGATCGATTAGAAAAATTGGAATGATGCTCAAAACTTGCCTCCACAGCATTTCAGCAGCTCAGGCCTCCCGTGTGAGCTGAATGAACGGCTCTCGAGCCATGGCACCAGTTCCTACTCTGCTGTGCCCCAGGGGACCCTGCTGTGTCCCAGGGGACCCTGCTGTGCTCCAGGGGACCCTGCTGTGCCCCCCGGGGACCCTGCTGTGTCCCAGGGGACCCTGCTGTGCCCCAGGGTACCCTGCTGTGCCCCCAGGGGACCCTGCTGTGCCAGCTGTCCCCGAGCCAGCCCTCTGCCTGCACTGGCACTGAAGGAATAGCAGGAACTGCCCCAACATCCACACAGGGCGCTGTTCTGGGCCATGAACCTTGAAAGCAAAATCCCCCCTGAGAATACTGCTGCTCTTTAACCAAGTACACAGATCATATTGAAGCAATAATACTAGAATAAATTCTTATAAAGACCCAGATATGCAACAGTTCTTATTATAGAATTACTATATGAATTATTCTTATTAAAGTGTTTTAAGAACCTTTATTAATCTTTAATTACTTTTATAAATTTTTAAAACTTTGCATTTACAATATCCAACATTGTTCCTTTTAGATCTACACAAATTATTACATTTTTTAAAGTTTTTCTTGTCTCAGCTAAAGAAGGAATTTCACCCTGCTATCCTGATAGTGATGCTGATGAATGTTTCGATCAGCAAAAAGTAGCTATGAGCTTCACCACTGCTGGAGATCCTCAATATTCTGTCATTCACAGTCCAAAAATTAGCCAGGGGCAAGAGCACAGAAACAGTGAGGAGGTCATGACACTTCTGGTTTAATCCCTCCACATCACCTCCTGCTGCATCACCTGTCCACGTGTTCTTAAACAAGAACATCGACTACTGGAACGTGTCTTACTTGCCAGCTTCTAACACATCACTACTTTATTTTTTCTACATTTCCATTGCTCTGGTAGGTTGTTCTTCACACAAGAACACCACAGGCTTATCCTTGGGGTTTTGTCAGGAGAACCCAGAACCAAAAGTAGCATCAAAAGAAGTGGTTTGTACACAGCATTGCTACGCTACCTTTCTTATCTTCACAATATACAAAACAAAAAAAAGGCTCTTTTCCACAGAAAGGAGTGATTATTCTCTTTCATATTAATTAAATCACTAGTAAAACCAAAAGCATAGCACCTAGCATTGCATTCTTCACCTGATCTTGGGACCTTGATTTTGTTAGGTGGATTTTATTATTTTTCTTAAATCTTGCATCAGCCATCCATCCTACAATTTAAACTAACTTTTAAGAAACATGTCAATAAACTGAACTCTTTCAAGCATTAGAATTCAATTCTGTCTATTTGAAATAATATCACTTTGATTTGTTTTTAAAGGAAAAAGAAAAAACAACTAGATCTACTTTTAATTCCACAATATTAAAAGAAGAGATACACAAGCTTTCAGGCCTCTTCCTTCTCTGCTAACTCTATCAATATATTTAAAAATTAAGTAGCCACCCAGAGGTTCTGACTCCTGTTTTATAACTCCAGAGACTACATTTAATAGGCAATGAGAAAAATAAATGGTCTATTATTTACATTTCTGAATTATGATCATCATAGCATGGAATCTCTCAGAAGCCCTCACAAATTACCATAAAACTTTTTGAAGTAATAATTTTAAAGTTTTTTTTTGTCTTCTCAGTGAGTTATTCACATATTAAATTTCCTATGAAATTAACATGACTTCTGGAAATGCAGCATCTTAAACTATATTACTTCACTTATCTATATGCCTCACTGTGCTTTATGCATTATTCTAACAACTTCAGAATATAAGGAAGTTAATTTCTAAAATTGCTGCATTTTATTATTAATGTTGCTTCACTAAAATCAAAAGTATTTAAGTGGAAATATGGTTCATTGTACAGTTATCTAACTCTCTGAATGGTCTGCAGCTGATAAAATTCAATCTAAGGCTGGCCCTTTACTTCACCTGCCCTGGCAGCCTTTGAAAGACAGGAGGGTTCTGTCAGTCTGAAGCCAGGTGGTGTCAGGCAGGTAACTCCAAGCAAGTCTATTCCAGCAGTCAGGAGACACAGCCAAACACGTTCCCTCACACCTGCTGGAAAGTTAAGAGCTCACCTAAGGAAGCCTGGCCTCATTCAAGCCAGATCTTCAGAAAAGTATTTGTATGAAGGCACTAGGCTCATAAAACAAACAAACAAACAAACAAACAACTGACACCTGAAATCCTCAAAACACAATCACAAAGAGTAATATTACCCCTACTCCTCCTCTGAAGTATTCACACAATTATCAAGGGAAAATACATGGGAACAGCTATGGCACCAACACCAATAACACACTGACTGGCTGGCACAAACAAATTGCACATGCATGCTGAGGCTACTGCTACTACTGGTGACACCCTGCAGCTACAGCAGGACTATTAAACTTACTGAAAATCTCCCAAGCAAAACTTCAAATGTCATCAGATCTTAAAATCACCCCTATTGACAATATCTACCGTTGAGCACCAATCTTCTAAGCAGGAGCACCAGAATGCAATCAAATGAGCCAGAGCTAAAATTGCCAGACAATGAGTTCAGGAGTGACAGGAATTTCAGGCTCAAGTGTTCTCTCACTGAAACAAATGTGGCTTATCTCATGTTTAACACTGTGCAAACACATCTGCTGGATAAAGACCAAAGTTCAGAATTCGAGGAAGTTTTAGGAATGAGTTCTGAAGCCGCTAACAAACATGCAAGTTTTACTTAATATTATCAAATAGAACTTCAGAGTTCAGTTGTGGACTACTTATAATTGTCTGTTCTGTAGCATGAGCATTTCCTTAATCCAAAAAATCATGTTATTGTTTCAGTAAGATGTTCAATGTCAGGTTTCATTTATCATAAAATACTTTTTAACCTTTCTTCTGAAAACGCAGCAGATACATTTTGATCAGGGTTTACTTTCTCCTTACCAAGCTTGGCATATATGTAACAAGTCTTAGCCCCATTAGTTGGAAACTGCTTTATCTACATAACATATAGCTGAAAAACAGAAGAAACTATTGCAGGCAAGGAACATGAAAGGCCTAGGAGGGATCTCACCAAAATGCCCACTATTTAATTTTATTTACTCACGTAACAGTAAAGGATTTACCCACCAGCACTCCAATTCAATTGCCTCCTGAGCAGCACTGCTCATCTATAGAAGCCAATTTTTATCGCTCACTGAGTCTTAAACTTATGCCCTTCACTGAAGCATTTAATTCAATGCAAGTGTTAACTCTGATCTAGAGAGACCAGGGGAGTAGGGGAAGTATCCCTGGTGAAGCACCATGTTACTGAAATGGAAACAGCTTGTACACAAGCAGCTTCACTGGTGTTCTGAAAACCTATTTGCTTGCAATTCTCTCCACACCTCAAACACAGACACACAGAAGGAAGCTATGCCAGAACTGATTTCCAATGCAGTGCAAAGCTCCCCTACCTAACAAAAATTATATTTTTCCTTACTCAGGTTTTTCCCCTTCGTCCTCAGGGCAATATAATTTGATATGGCATAACAGAGCATAAAATACATATTCAAATATCAGAATACTTCAACGCTACAGAATGAAATGTAGTATATGCTACTCTAGCTCTTTAAGAACTTCTGTAATGGGATTTTAAAAAGTCCTGCACTGCAATAGTAAATTTGTCACTGGTGCCAAAAATCTACCAATTCTGAGTCCACACTGTCCTCTGACAAAAAAAGAGCTCACACTGTGAAGTCAAGACATTGTGCTGCTGCTATGATTAGATAACACACTATCTGGTCTTCCAGTTTGGGAACACTCTCAATAATACTGCTTCAATAAACTTTTGTCACAAATACGAAATATACATGAAAATCAGGACCAGGATCCTGAACTGGGAAATGTAAAGACTGTTAGTATTACTTTATTGGCTTTCATATTTTGATACAGAAAAATGTGACGATTAAACACTAATAAGGGAAAGAAAAATCAGCAGTGAGAAAATTAGGAGCACTTGCAACCTTCTGTTTTGACAGGAGCTGCTGATGTAAACTCCATCACACCCTTGCAAACTCAGACACCCCACGAGACATCAACCTACCAGAATCTCAAGCATGGCACTATTAAGAAACCAGTGTGTTGCACAAGACACAAAAAAGCCTTAAACATTTAAAGAGCTTGACTCCTCCTCCTTTTTCCCTTTTCTTTCCTTCTCTGCAGATTCTTTTAGATAAAGTGTCCTTTTGGTAGCTGTATTTGCAAACTCCTCAAAGTCTCCAGAGCTGGGGGTTCACGAGCACCTGGGAATTCTCTGTATGCTCTGATCCAGCAGAGCACAAGTTAGCCCTGCTGAGGAAGCACAAAGGCACAGCAAGGGATGACTGGCTTTATAAGAAACATCACACACAATGAGGAGTATCAGCAAGAAACTCCAGAGAGCCCTCAACAGCAAGAAACACACACCTGCTTCTTACAGGCTGCCATATATACACATCTATAAACTGATAATCACTGATGTTACCAGGAAAAGGCAAACATGATGCAATTGTAGAGAATTACAAAGGCAACTATAAACATTAATAAGGAAGAAATCAACAAACTGAATATTCTCTCTATAATGCTACAACCAAAAAAAAGACCCAAAACAGGATCCAAAGGCATCAGACAGAAAACAAAAATCTCTATTGTCATAAACATTCCATAAAACACATAATAGAAGCAGTTTATGGTATTTACTGTATTTGAATTTCTGCAACATCTCCCCATGCTAACATTCCCGGGAGTGACTGAATTTCCATTTATTTCCTTTTATACTGTGATCCCAGAACCACAGAAGCCAGTGGGCAAGAGCAGCAGGTATGAGGAAACTGGCACCTCCACTACAGATGGTTTTATTGCAGAACCCACAACCTATCCCCATTGAACAAGGAGAGCACAGTGACTGCTAACATGCAAAAGAACACAGCTCAAAGATGGACATTTGTTTCTTGCAAACTGATTTTATAAACTATATCCCCACAGAAGAGCAGGATACTTTCATCCAGTAAAGCAGACACCTTTACCATCTCTCATAACAGGCATTTGTGTTTCAATAACCACCTTAGTGAGGAGCCAAAGAATAGTGTATTGAAAGTACAGATTTGGATAGACTCCTTCAAAGTGCTGTAGGGATGTATTAAACTTAATCTTTAGGGGGGGAAACAATGCCTATAGTGCTCAGTCATGTTAGATTTTTCTCTTAAGATGTGAGAACATGACAGTTAAATTAACTAGACAAAAATATTTGTGAATATTCAAACATTTCAAGTGATGTTAAAGGAGTACCTTAGACACACTGTAGAAAAAGAATGCATTCAAAGACAGTATGAAGCTACAAATAAGCTTTAAAAACTAATATGTACCATTTGTCAAATTGACAGCCTAAAGTGGCTCACTTGTAAGAACTCATGCATATTGCACAAAAAACCAGAATATTAAAAACCAGCGAAGAGTCAAACAATAAATTACAATGTATCTGTACATCATACTTTTGCCCTTCTATCAAAGCATTCTATCTGTTATGCTTACTCCCCACCCCTTACAGCAACAATTTAGAGATAACATCTGTACATGATTAGGACTAACCAAATGATTAACTACCAGTGGGAAGAAAAGGTTAAAAACAAAAAAAAGACAAGAAACTGGTATAATGGTCTTTCATTTCCTAACCCAACAGTATTTTCCTACTCTCTGAAGCTTTTGAGAAATTGGGCAAAGGATTATCTACACCAGCTATGGTATTGAATGTACCATATGTCAATAACAATTTTTTGGTAAAATGAAAATTTTGAGCTTATATGTATTATATATTTAATTTATAGTCTATAGACATTATTAATAAGAATTTAAAAAACCAAAGAAGTACTTTATATCAAGTGAAATAAAAGGAATTAATTGGGAGAGAATATGGATTTTCAATCCATAAGGCAAGAACTTAACTGAATTCCTCTAAATCAAATGCCTAACGACAACTGAGAGAGAAAGGAAAAGCTACCAAATCTCAGCAGAAATTTCAGTTTGCATTTGTAAGAACAGACAATCACAGCTTGTTTCCAGGTATTCATTAATTCCTATACAACTGCTTTTCCTGTGAGTTGAAGATTCATGTGAAATTGGCTACAAGGAAAATGTACTACTTAATGCTGATTCTAATTAGGAGACTCAGCTATTAGAATAAACCTGGTTTTATGCTGATTACAGGCTTGTTTGGTCACCATGACAAATCTTGTAACCTTTTAAAACAAATAATATCTTCAGCAATGATGTCAGAATCAAATAAAAAGAAGGGGTGAGTTCCTTTTTGGGAATGATGACTTCATAGCTAGAAAACTTCCTTGCCTAGGGATTCATGTGTTCTTGTGTGCCACAGTATTTAACCTTGCTTTCATTGGAAAAATCCATGTCCCCTGTGTAGACAAGAGTCCCAAAGGGCCTGCAAGACTCAGTGCCAGATTACAGGTTTCTTAAATAGCAAGTAAGCACGATCCTGAACTCATTTTGTCTTGCGGAAAAACATCACTTGACAGAAAAATTTTATTATTAATGAATTACAGTCTTTCCTATAACTGCTGGTTAATGCCTATTTTAGTAGGAAAGTATGAAAATGTACAAAAGCCAGTATGTCCTTCCTTCACAACTAAAGGTCTATTTAATTTTTCAGAGAAATAAGTATGTGTCATGGCCTTTTGGCTGCTTCGTGTTCTTAAAGGAACACTTTGCTGCTTTTCCCTTTCTTCCATCCTCCACTGCCCCTCTTCCTCACCCCTGGCTCCATCTTGTCTATAAACTACACAGAATGGGAAGAAACTGATATGAAGTGTCAGCGAAAGTTTACCTTCCTCAAAGCAGCAAATCAATCTCCTTCTTTGTAAAAACAGCAGAGATTTTCATAAGACTCCAGGTATTTATGGGACCATGTCAAAATCCTTACTCGGGCCAGTCCTTACCAATAGTTTATGTAGTGATCAGCTGGGGTTACAATCTACTTGGGATGGTATCTGGGCAAACACAATGAAAGTGAACACTCTCACTGGAAGACAGGAGCCATCACTTTTGTCCTCACAAACTCAGAGGGCTTAAAAGCAGAGTAGTACCTCTACCATAAATTCTGGAACTGGTTAACATAAAAAAGAGAGCTAAAAATTACTCTTACAGGTATAAATACATTGGCAGGTACGAACTTAGCTTTCTCTTACAAAGATTAGAACTTGGACTAGCTCTAAGAGACCCTGCTTTGCTGTGTGAGTGGCTACATGGATAGACTGACAACACAAGAGACAGCACCAAGGTAGAAAGCCCCTTGTTCCATTTCCCATCAAGGGCAGAGGAGAAATCAAGGAAGCTACAATTGCAGTAGAAGAAAAACTAAAACTTTTCTGTATTCAAGATATACTCCAAAATGCACTTCCTTCTAGTATAAGATTTTGAAAAACATTGCATGATATGATGAAGTCTTTTGCACAGACCACAATTATGTAATGCATTTTAAACAAACTAAATTCCTTTAAAAAGTTTAATGTTGACTTTTTCAAAATACAGCCACAATAAAATTTGAAATTATGTACTGGAGCACTTGAAAAGTATGTGGCCAAGAAGTCAGCTGAAACAAACTGCAAAAAAAAGAAAACATGGGTGATTCTTAGGTAAAAAAAAATGTTTAAACAATATCCTGAATCTGATCTGGTAAGCCATACAAAGTTTATGAGTAACTACAATCTGCCAAATAAAAGTCAGGTACAGCAATTTTGAACAAGTTCATTATATTCTCCACCTAATATACACACCCATTTTGACCAGATGGAATTCCACCATCCCTAGAGGTACCTGTACACAACTGTTTGCCAAGCATTCTGTTATAAAAAAATTCAAAGGCATACAATTACTCACAACATTTTACAGTGAGGAGAAACATTACTCTTAGAGCACTTAGCCCAAATCAACAAGTAAAAAAAGTCGGTTTTGATCTATGTGATTTTATATGTAAACTCTACATATAAAAATACAAATACTATAGAACAGAGGTTTATAACTTGCACAAACCCAGTGTTTAGTAACTTCATTTCCTGCACAAAGTGAATACTTATTGGACTTCCCACACTCTGTGTATTTATTCCAGCTACACAGAGAAGCCTAAAAAAATATTCTAAGACACCATTAATGCCAGATTGCTTGCATTATTTCTAGATACAGCCAATAAATAAACAACCACTTAGGATAGTTACTAGTAAAACTAATGACCCAAATATACAGACAAGGAAAGCTATAAGAACTGAAAACTGCATCCAAACCAATCAAATATAAAATCCATCCCTTAAATTTCACTAAAGCATCTACACATTGTCAAGACTGCTTGTGTGAGGAGGTGGGGTTTTCCTATTAATCTAGCAGCTTTCCTCCTTCAAATGAGCAATGCCATCTTTCTCACTCCATCTCAGTGCCTCTTCACTCTGCAGTTTTACTGCCTGTACTAAACCTCTGCTGTTCAGCTCTGAATGTCTCCCGTCAACTGAACTGAGTTTCACTGAGGTGCTGGAGAGTGTCCAAAGACAGGCAACGGAGCTGGTGAAGGGTCTGGAGTGCAGACCCTGTGAGGAGGAGCTGAGGGCGTTCAGCCTGGAGAGAGGAGGCTCAGGGCAGACCTTATCACTCCCTCCAGTCGCCTGGAAGGAGGCTGTGCCCACGTGGGATGTGGTCTCCTCTCCCAAGCGAGGAGCAACAGCACAAGAGGGAATGGCATCAAGCTGTGCCAGGGGGGGTTTAGATTGTAAATTAGCATTGGATAACCCCAAAAGGATTATAAAACATCAGAACACGCTGTTCAGGGAAGTTGTGAGGTTACCATCCCTGAGGTATTTACAAGATGTGTAGATGTGGCATTTAGGGAGACATAGTTTAGTGGTGGAGCTGGCAGTGCTGGGTGATGGTCTTGCCCAACAATGATGGATCTTTTCCATCCTAAACAATTCTATCATACTATGATTATCTTATTCCAAAAAACACTTGCCTACATGACACATGTGCAATAGTGGAATACTTTATTAGAAGGAATACCAAATCTGCATTAAGAAACTAATATAAGTATTTCTGCATCTCATAAGTATGAAGAAAGCCTCAGAGCTATACAAACACGTCAATGAACCACCTCTCTCACCCAAGAAAGTGCTGACTACATAAGTTACAAACTGTGAAAGTTCAAAGAAAAATAGCCCATGGGGAAAACAGTATTTTCAACATAAATTTAAAAATAAGGAGTGGAAGAATAACTAGCTGGTGAGAAATAGGCCATTTTCACATGATAGAAAACCCAATTAACAGTGTTTTTCATTTATTTCCAACAGATAATTATACCATCTACTTACACTTTCTAACCTAGTTCTACATCTGTTTAGTAATGAAACTTTTCTCCAACACAACACAAAATATAATTTATATGGGAAGGTACTTGTGACATTGTTTTTGACAGCTATTTAAACAGTTAAGCTTTTCTTAATAGACCATGAGTTTATTTTGTCACAAGTCCAAGAATGAATTGGGACAATGCTAAGTAACAAACAAGAAAGGAAAAAATAATGTCTGTACTTTACTGAGGGGAAAAAAAATCTGGACACTACCATGGCAAAAACTGAACGTAAGAAATATATCCCAAGGTAGCAGTGAAATTAAAAGAACACTAAATAACTCAATACAGGCATATCATCAACTTGAGAAAGTGATACAGTATTTCAAAACAAGATTCAAGTGAAAGATACCAGCTATTAAATGCAAAGTTTTTTCTTATTATTTTAATGAAGGGAAAAGAAAAGCTCTCATATTTCACAGACAAAGCCATGCCTGTAACAGCCTAACACATTGCAGAAGACAATTTAATTGCAATTCATGGAATAAGGTCAATTCACATGTACAGCTAATCTGGTACCAATCTGTCACAGCCAGCTTTTCCACCCCACATCACCACGTCAATGGACCAGGGAATCCAGCTATCACACAGTCATGGAAGTGCAATTATTTAAAACTGCTTTCTTAGAAGGAAAGCCCCGCAGAAATCCTTTGGTGTGTGGAAGCAATCCTGCACTTCAGCCTTCGCCCTCAAAGATGATGTGCTGAACACAAGTCTTTCAAAAACCTCCGCATATGACTTCCATCCATAGAGCACGAAGACTATCAAATGCAAGCATTCCATGTAGGAATCCCTAAAACAAGAATTTTACAAAGGGAAGTTCTCATTAAAGCAGCAATCAACCCCTTCCTGAATCAAACTATGCATTAACCACAGCAGTCAGAGACATGACCTTTTTTCTTCACGCGACATGGCTACTTCTCACTCTGCCTGATTCAGAAGCAGCAGAGGTGCTACACTCCAATTGTAATATCCAACCTTGACTTGATATTTATCTCCAGGGAAGAAAATAATTGGATGTCACACCTACTAACTCAATTTCATTCTGCTAATTATTCTTTAGTGAATTTTTTTTCTTTTTCTCCCATCATCACTGCATTCTGAATAGGACTAACAAAGTCACTGGTGAAATTATTTTGAAGACTATTGATCACATACACACAGTAACTACTCCCTCAATTCTCTTCAGAAAAAAGTAGTATATAAAAAAACAGATAAGGTTTGATATTTATATTGTAGTCTTCAATAAAGAAGATCTAACATATCTCACTATCTACATTTTTACTTTAAAAATTCCTAAGACATGGTTACTATATTTTTACAGCAGTGTAAAAAAACCCCAAAACCCCAACTGTATAAACACTAATGACTATATAAACCCACTGTATAAACCCACTTCAATTCAAGAAAGCCAGTCCTAGTTTCTGCACCACTCACTTCCCCACTATAACACAGGCTCATGCATAAGGCCTGTTTTTATTTAGTATCCAAGAAACTCCCAGAGAATGAGCATCAAAATCTTCAATGTCCTTTCTATTACTGAGAAAGTATGTTCACAGAAAAATACATGTGTCATTGATGTCCTATGTCAAGTATGTACTGGATTCCAGCTTCTAGAAGCAACAATGTGACTATTTTGTCAGTCAGCCTAGTGATCCAGAGGCTGATCTGAGAGCAGAGAACACATCTTAACAAAGAAAAGATAAATTGCTGTTGTTTTGTTTTGGGTTTGGGTTTTTTTTTTAAGTTTTACAGAGGCTTATAAAATAAATAAATCTTTGCACAATTCTAATGACGACCCTATGCCTAAATGATATAGAATATTTAACATACACACACAAGTGCTAATAAACTGCTGTAATGTTCAACTCCAGAAGGGCTGAAAGGCATAAAAACCAGCAAAACAAAGACTTGTTTGGACAATGTGGACATAAGGAGGCCAGATTCAACAGTTAAAAGGTACATAAGAAATCAGTGTCCTGATTTACCAAGTTAGAGACGCACACAAAACGAAGCACACATGCACAACACTGTAGATTTGCAATTACCATATATGATTATCTTTCCCAAGGGTTTGACAGGTCAGTAGGATAAAAGGCTCCCAGGCAGACTCTTCTGGCTGCTGCATTTCATTTTGGGCAGCCTGCAAACACACTGAGCAGTGGGTGAGCTGTGCAGAGCAGGGGAGAGGGCAGGCAGCTGACACAAACTTCTGTGCCTCCCACTCCCCTGTCCCCACAGAGTCTCCACTACAGGACATCCAGAGGCTGAGCCCTCCCAAGGAAAGCAGGGAGAACGTACAAACACAAATCTCAGAGGTAGCATAAAAACTTTCCTTTTGGCACTCATGATTCCAGAGTGTTTGGTGTTACTCAAGAAGCCCTTATGGGCTGTTGCACCAAAAACAAAGCTAAGAACTGGGTGCAGCAGAGTGGGGTTTAGGGAACTGCTCTACCAGTCTTCTCCATGTTCTGCCAAATTCCATGTTTATACTCATTTGTTTATATTCATTCCTTTTAAGCACCTTCACTCTTCCAGGTTATGTTGTAATAAAAACACAGCTTTTGAGTTCCACAGTTCTGATAGACAGATTTTGCTTAAAATGCTGGCAGTGATGAAAAATACTACCTGCAAACTTTGTCCAACTTAACATCTCATCTCACATTTATACATGCTCCAGTTATTAAAACATCACTATGAGATGAACATATTCGTAAGAATTCAGTCTGTCTCCCTCAACATCAGTTCAGGGAGGCAACCATTTCCTACAAAGCATTTACGTGAAGGTACCCTGGAGACACCAGCTAAAGGGACAGCTTTGTCAGCAGCCGGCACTGTCTCAGTACGGCAGTGGCATCCTGCCAGGAAAACACCTGCAGCCAGAACAACCTGCAATATAATATGAGATACCCAGAGAGAAGAGCAGAAAAACAAAACAATGACAGCATTAATTACTCGAACAGCTCAATAACTCACAAGTGGGACAACATTATGCCAAGTTAATGCAGGCGTTTCTTCCCACTGGCCAGTTTCAACATTTTGATCCTGTCATCAAAACAAGTTTTATTTCTGCCCATTGCCTTGCTCCTTGTATCCCAATTACTCACAAACACAGAGGATAGTCTTACCCAAATCATTTATCTAGTTCAAAGCACAATGGTTCGGGATTTATTTCCTTAAAAACAACACCACTGCTGAAACAAGTTCGTTTTTCTTTCTCTCAACTAGAACAAAATCCACCCTAAAATGTTTGAGCAGCATCTTCACTTCCTGTTAGCATGTTGTTGTACACTCTTCCCTGCATTTCCCAGCTGTAGCAACACAGAAACCATCATGATTATCACTGCTCTATTCCCGTAACCTACCTCCCCACACAGGTGTGTGCTGTAAGTATCATGAAACAGGAAGAAGATCTCTGAATACTCCTACCCTTTAAATCAGGTTTCCTTCTACACTTCAGGCAAATTATGAAGCAATTTAAATAAAGAAGGACTAAGGTCGGTTCCCTCGCCACAAAAAAAGCACCTTTATTTTTCCAAAACACAGGCTGGTAACAACTCAAATCTCATTAGCTGTACAAATACACAATCCCTATTTTCAAGCCTGCTATTCCTACAGACCCAAATGTTGTACGACAATGTTCACATTTGACGTTTCTTCTTTTCCCCTTCCATTTCAGCAGTACTTGCTCCTACCTTTGCTTTGTAAACTGACACAGAATTTCTTTCAGTACCTCAATTACCAGTGTAAATTAAGTCCAACATTAAGAAATAACATATATTAGAAACACACTGAAAGCAAACCAGAAACACTAAAGACATGTTTATTTGCTGATTCAGTAAATTTTACCCTTAAACTGTGAACCTGGCAGAAAAGGCATGAGCAAAATGGTCCTAAACAAAAGCTTTTGAAAACATGCAAGGTGTCTAAGGGCCTTTTTAGTGCTGTTTAGTAACTCATGCAAGTATTCTATAATTCCTGGACTTGTGCAAACTGATAGTCCTTTTATCACATTGCTACTCAAAATTAAATAACCAGAATTTTACAATCTTCATCATTCTAGACACCAAAGTTATTAGCCACTGACTCTGGCCAATATTCTTTAAAAATATGAACTCCATAATTTAAGCTAATAACTACGGTTGCTGAGGTTTCTATAGTTACTCGTGAAGGGGTCATAGCTCTCTGAAATACGTGCAGGCTCTAATAATAAGCTCCACCACAGTATGCTAACAACCTTTAATGATTAATTAGGCAAAGACCAAGTTCCTGGTAAAGCAGAGAATCCCAATATATTCATTACCTAGTGAAGCAGCAAACAAGTCACCTTTGGATTTTCAGACAAAACCGTGACTTGAGGTTGCATCTTTGCATTCTGGCAAGAGCATAAACCCCATGTCCAGGAGCTGCCCAGTTAGCCACAGCCCCACAGCAGCAGTCAGCACAGCAAAGTTCCCATCTGTGAGACACCTTATTTTTCCTCTCCAATGCATCCACGGTGAGTGTGACCTTGCATTAGCCTCCCTAGAACCTTCCTGAAGAGATGACAAACAAAGTAAGTATCTGTACTATGCAGAGAACTTAGGAACAAACTGCCAGAGTAGGTAAAACCCAAAGTTTATCAGCAGATTGAAGTATGGAACAATACCTGTCAACAGGGCTAACATAAAAAAAAAAATTCAATGCACTTGTACCTCTCTCAATTGCTGCTCTCATGTTGGCATTGTGATTTTCTGTTTTTTTCTTATGTTTCTTTTGCATTTAACCAAACCACAGGGAATAATACATCACAGTGATTACCATTAATCACTCCCAAGTATTATATGTTCCTATTGGCTATAATGGACGAGTATTGTAGAAAACAGTTAAGTAAGTAGAAGTCAAAAAAAATCTTTAAAATGCAGGCAGGCTATAAATCTAACAAAACACCATTTTAAAGCCATACAGTGCAAAAGATAATACTCCCTTGAATGTTTGTGAGCCATTCCTGTATATTTGCCATGCTTCATTTGAGCAAGAGATCCTTTTCATCTCCAAAACTCTGAAGTTGCAAATGCTTTTGTGCCATTATGGAAGTTGCTCGTGTGTTAACAAACGCCACTATGGGAAATGAAGACTTTTGTCTCTCCGTGAGCTAAGAACTTTCATCCCACTCAGAAGGCCTTACCCTTACACAGACTTCAGCCTGCATGTGGCTCAAGCTGTTGACTGATACATTATTGCATTACCAATATACATTTATATATATAGCAACATATAAAATACATATTTTGCTGTGTATGCATCTATTTGGATACCTATACATCAAGATACATAATGTATTCTATGTCTTGTTCTGTATTATTGTATTTGATATAACTCTGACAATATTGAGTTCATATATCTGTGATATACATATCTAATATAACACATCCTGTGTTACATAACCATATATATAACAGTCTTTTATATTTACAGAGATCTATTAGCTATAATATATTAACGTATCACATAGGTGTGTTCACACCTAATATGTATATTACATCTTATATAACATATGTATTATAACTGGAAGAGGAATTGCAGCTTGCTTTTGATCTAGAAATGAAATTATAGAGCTGGAAACAACAAAAATAAATGTAAGAGCCCAGTAGCCATCATCCAGAATTTGCAGATTTAAAACCAATGCTAACTGAAGTGAAGCCACCCTTATGTTTTGCTGGATATTTTGACCTCTCAGGCTTCTCACATCTCCCCCCATGCTATCCAGTCAAGGTCAAACAAACCCCTGAGTTCCTTGTCGGGGGGCAGACCAACTGGGGCCAGGCTGGTTGAGTTTTGTTGGCTTCTTTTACTTACTGGAAGCTTTCTAGTCTTTGGTTTGAAACAACATTAGTTTGAGTGCTCTTTGGGGGTTTTTTATGGATTTCTTAAGTAAAAAAATTACATAGCTAGTTAAAAAGCTGAAAACACAACAAAACTTTTAACCTGTCAATAATACACCAAATTTGAAGTCCACAATACTTAATGATTTCATTTCTGAAATCCTCTGGGATGAGGAGATAAGTTTGCTTTGCCTATGAATTGCTCTAAATATTAATTTTTTGCTTGCCTACTGGGACTAAATCAAACACAGTTAAAATGGTTACTGTGGTTACAGTGATGGATCAAGAAAAAACAGAAAGTCATTTAACCCTCAAAATACAAATGAAAAGCCTGCAGAAAACAGCAAAGCACTACTGGTGTTTACACAACAAAGAAAAATACAGATCCACACCTCATTCAATTTCAGAAAAACAAGGCTTGTGATCACAAATCCCTGAGAGGCTGAGGTTTTTTCCTCCAATATTTATAAAATACAAAACATTTACATGTTTTTTCCCAGAATACAAGCATAAATACATTATTGCATCTTTACAATTGCTATAAAGCAAAAAAATTGTTTAACCAGCTAGTGAGGGAGGAACAATGGCAAAATGGTGACATGTTCCACTCAAAACGTAGAGGAATATGTGAGAGGGGACAAGGAACAAACAATAAACAGTTTGTACGTAAATCTGCTGAAGGCAAAACATTATTAGTAGAGTTTTCAAATTAAATTACATGGTGGCAACACAGTCCATACGAACAGTTCTGCTCACACAAACAGCACTAAGGATAACAGCACAAATCCACAGCTATGGAGCAAGGGCTGAAAAACCCAAACCCGGTACCCTTGAAACAGTTTCTTCATAAATGAGGCAGCAATAATAAATGGTTCTGTAACAATCTGTAACCAACCAGTAAGCCACACTTAGGGGTGATGGGAGAACAACTCTCACACAGGGCTGGCTCCCTGGCAGCAGCACTGGCTAAATCAAAGAAAGCACCTGTAACACCACCTAGCACAAAGGGCAAAGACATCTCAGAAATCCTCAAGTGGTAGCCAATCCAACAAAACCACAACAAGGGAGAAGGGAAAAACTGAGCTCATTTGAAATTAAAGAAAGAAATCAATAAAATGCCCTAACTATTTTATAAAGCATTACAGCAGCGACACGTAACTGAGGTTGGATTTTCACACATGCAGACTCAACTCTGCTACTCCTTGTGAGAATCTACAAATTTTACCAAATTCTACTTACTTACTTGACAATAACCTGGTTTACTTAACTTCATTTTTTATCCATTGCATAGATGATTATTTTATTTCAAAATAAACGTCCTCACAAAAGTATTACAGTTCACATCTTCAGTAAAATGCAAAAAAATATAGTGTCAAAAAACCATAAAGTGGATTCTTTAATACAAAAATGCTCCTGTTCTCTGTGATGCATTTTTGCTTTAATTAGCATGGTTCAAGAAGGGGAAAGTCAGCTTCTCAAAGTAGAGTGTGTTAAAGAAATAATTGCATCCATTACACGTCAGGAAAAAGTTGGAGGAGCAAGGATCTAAGAGACATACAACAAGCATTAAATAAACCCAAATACAGACAACCTTGTGCATCTCCAAGGAATTTTCATAAAGATTTGACATCACCTTCTATTGCATTTTGATTTCAGGGGTATTAGAGTAGCCATCCTTGTCCCACTCTACTGTAGAAGCTAAGAGTTTCAGCTAACACACATCTGAAGCTTGGCCAGCTTCTCAGAATAATCTTGCAGTTTCCACGTACACATGGAACAAGACAGTCTGCACAAGTATAAATATTTCAGTAAACTCCAGTCTTTTTAAATTATATGCATCATCAGTCTGTCATCCAAGGCTGGAGCTGCAGACAGCTATCTGCAAACCACCTATCCTCCGATTTGAACAGAGGTTCATCTAGCTCGAACTAGAATTCTGCGTGTAATAATCCAAGAATGTTGTTGGGTGTTTGCTTGTGTTTTATCATCATAACATAGCCTCATGCATCATGAAGTTTAAAAAATTCTCAATCTGCTCTCAGAACTTTACCTGCCTCATTAGTCTTCACTTTTTGTCTCTACAGACTAGCAGTGACAAAAAAATATATAAATTATTAAATGCATGCTATAGAGGCCATGGAATTGCACATCAAGCCCACATTTTTTTATTGTCTGATTATATTGAGAAGACACTACTCTTAGACAGCTCTATAGAGCCGTGTTTCTAATATTAATATGCTTGTTTTGAAGATGAGCCTGCCTTCTCTTTTATTATTGTACAAAGTAAATATTGGATATTGAAATAGAATCTAATGAATTATTTCTAGTTTGCTAGTTTGGAGAGAGGAGCAGATCCAGAAGTCTTTCACAAATAGGGAAACAATTCTAAATTCCAATAATACAATCCCTGAGCTGCTGCACAGTTGTATCTAAATCATTGTCTGTTTCCATCTGCCTAGGTACAATTTCAAGTTTTTCTGAGAAAAGACCTGATGTCGTCAAGCAACTTGCCAAGTTCTGGGTCACTGTGACAGAACATGTTATAGGAAAGGAAAAAAATGTAAATCACTTGACATAATGTGTCCTTTTTCTTCCAAGTTCATTATTTATTGCATATGCAAATGATGCTTATGGCTAACACTAAAATTAAGTTGTTCCCACTGCAGCAATATCTACTATTCTTAGGTAATGGTTATCACCCACAACACTCACCAGTCTGCTGGAATTCCATTAACCAGCCTATCTCCAAGAAGGACAGAGGGATGTATTCATTTTAGAGCAGACATTTCACAGACACTGAGCTGTTTCTTTCATTATTAGTTTTTCTGCTGCCTCAGGACAACTGTCAAGAGTTCTTTCCACCTCTCACTATTTCTTCTAGGAGGAAATAAAACCTTTCAGTGCTTTTATTTTCAACAGAAATGGAAGTCTAAGAAAAATGGGAAAATATAAAGGAGAACATCACTGCTGTCATTTTGAAGCAGCCCAGCAGCAGAAGGGGTAGAGAAGATGAGATTAGGTGCAACATGGCTTTTTGGGCTATCACTAGGGTAAGAGATTCACAATGGGCAAAAAAATCTCCCCTTTTCCTATTCTTCCTCTGCTGACACTGTACTTCAAAGCCCTAGACACAAAGGAAAATTTCCTATGGAATAACTAGCTATTTCATTCAATAGGAAATAGTTTCACTTGGTACAACACACGATCTTCACTTTGTTCTCTAATTGTAGAGAAAATCCAATGTGATTTCACCACAAGTGAACCCATAGTTCTGGGTTATGTAAAAGTCCCTTCCATTATATTAATATTTTTTAATATAAATACAACATGGAACATTTGCAGGTTTTTTTAACAGATTTTTCAAAGGGGAAGAAATCTTATCCAAAACACAAAAATAAACAACTGCTTATCTCAAGGAACTATTTAATTCCAAAGGAGATATTGTAACAAAACTATGTTAAAGTATTGGTTACACAAGTGCTGATTCAGTCTACTCAGTCTAAAACAAGCTCCTATTGGGCTTCCTGTTATATTAAATTTAATTAGCTGTAAGCAACCCAAGCGAAACAGAGAAAGCACACACATGGAGGTGCACTACACAAAGAGTCCAGTTCACAGTCCAGCAGCTTTAGACAGGTACGACTAAAGATCATGAGAAAAATCTCAGGGACAGCAAAACCACACAAAACTTTTACCCTAAGATGCTGACTCAAGACAAGGAACAGGGCTAGCATAAGAATAATGTAACAGAAGAGCTTTCAAAACTCATTTAATCTTGTTATTTAAAATACAATCCCAGGATTAAATATTCAGATTATATAACCGCCTGCATCCAAGTTCATTTAAACAACAGTTCATAGTTTCATGATACTTGACATCTCCGGGTTTTCTTGCGAAAGCGGCAAATATGGAATTTGCAGGGTCTGTTGCCGTTACTGTACGGCTCCACATGAATCAATTGCCAACTTGCAACATAATAACAGTTTTAAAGGTGAGTCCAATACTCTTGTCATCCATCATTCTTTAAAGTGTTTTAAACCAATTCACCTATAAACAGAACCAGTGAAGCCTGCATAAACAAAAACCCTCTTTTATTTTTTTAAGCCAGTGCTCTTTAGACACATATATGCCTGCAGGCTATGATAAGCTGCATAACATTTTTGTGAGCGGACACAAGGAGAAAAGAGCAAACAGTGCAGTCCCTAGGACACAGAAGGGTAACACTGGACAGGACCCAGAAAGCAATGCTGTTCCCAAGCCAGCTGACTCTTCCACCAAATGGCAACGTGCTGCCCTCCATCACAAACGCAACCTCCCCAAGCTACAGCTAAGATCAACACCCAACAGAAAGACCAGAGTTACAAATACTGCAACACTAGTAATTTGGAAAGCTCGTGAAAATTAATTTGAAGGATGAAATTAATTATGGGCAACCCAAACATCAGTTAACTTCTGTAAAGAAGACATCAAAGACCTTCATTAGCTCCCTCATTTTCCTTGAAGATTTAAAGAAATCTCTCAGGCAAATAACGCCCGTCCAGCATAATACAAATCAGCTTCAGTAACACTCCAATTAAGGGCCCTAAATTCCCCCTGATGACACTTTCAGTTTGGGCTGTGTTACAAGTATTGCACAGACAGAGGAACAGGCTGGATCCTGCCAGCAGCTCATGATAACCCAGAGGAGAGGCAAGAAGAGAGATCAACTAATATTAGAGGGTCTAAGAGGAGGAAGAAGAAAAGGCTTATTTCTGATTCAAAGGAGTCTGACATACCCCTCTTTTCAGTGGCAACACTTTCTTTCTCTGATCTGCAGATGAAAGGAAAGTATGTAATAGCAGGAAGGGAAATCCAGAAGGAAGAAGAAAGAACTGAATCCACACAAGCAATTGCCTTTACACATCTTTGAGCACTGACTTGGATTAGATGATCCTGCAAGAAACTACTCCATTTCCAGGCTTGGTAACATACAACAGCAGCTCTAAAAACAAAGTGTTCATTGTGTCATACAAGAAAGCAAAAAATACTACCAGGTCAGACTCAGAAGAAAACAAGCCACCAGTTTTTTCAAATTCCTACCCCTGGTAGAAGATAAAATTTTGCCATGCCTTCAGCACAGACAGAGCAAAATGTAGTTAAGGGGAGAAAGCATAAACTTTGAAATAAAGTTATTTAGCTCACACTTTTACGTTCTTCCAAGATAAAAGAACATACATACAACAGTTCACTGCCTCAAAATTGAAAAAAAAATTGGAATGACCATGAGACAACTGTACACAGCAGCTGACAATAAGACCACAAAAAAGCTTTTCCTATGAAAAATGAAGTATTTTTTCCTTTCCATAGGATTTTCTCTCCAAATTCTTTTCTCACTCCTGTCCTGAAAAATCATGTTAAGTGAATAGATGTTTTCACCATTACCGAACGACTAAACATTAAAACAAACTTCCAGCTATATAATCTCCAGAGTAACACCTTTAAATGGTAGATACCTTTCAATCATGTATTCTTACATTAAATAAATAAATAAAACTTGCTTTCAGAAAACATACAAAATATCATCCTTGTGTGGAAAAGACTATTCAAGGATTCACCAAGCATTTTCTTATTTACATACAGTGTTCCCAAGGTAGAGAACTCCATGTAGCCAGATTTGACAACACAGTGGGGATTTCTGCAAATACCCTCCAACCTTTGTCAAGTTTTCTACACTTACTCTGCAAAAGCATTTGAAAAACTGGATGCATGAAGAATCAATTCTTTTCCTTCCTTTATTAACACAACTTCTTTGTCTGTCTTGTCTGTGCTTGAAGAGAGATCTCACAGAAAATATAACTGAAAATGTTGTTTTCATTATAATAAACGCTACAAAAATTTATTAGACTGTAGCTTTCCTTTGCAACTCTAAATGTTCAGAAGTTGGGGAGCAAATAAAAATGAAAAATTAGAATTTCAAACCCATGGCCAAAGTAAGGCAATTGACAAATAGATACAAGCTGAAGCTGTTTTTACAGACAGGCATTTCCTGAATAGTTCATTCTCATTACAGAGGCACAGGAGTGGTTCAGGATACTTGAAGGGAAACGGAACAGACTAGACTTTAGTTGAAACTTTGAGCTATCAACACATTTCATAGACTATCAGCTCCATTCCAGAAGACCCATGTAACCTAAACAATGTCACTATAATCTGGTAAATACAGGGGGTTTTGCATTAAAGGTAAGTGAGCAGCTACAAAATATACAGAATAATTATATTTAACACGTTACCTTGACAAAAGTTTTCTGAGAGGCTTTCAGCTTTTTCTGCCTTCTCTTGTTCTGCTAGAAATATCCAGATACAAGGGTATTTCTTCAATTGATGTCTCATTAGGACAGCATTACAACAATACATATTGGTTAGTTATTCTTCTAGGCACGTCCACACACCCCTAGAATACTGATATTACACACAGTTACATATGGAAACTGTTGTTAGGGTTCAACAAAAGCTATGCTTTCAACCCATCACAGGTGTTGCTTCTAAATTCTCACATAACTCATTTATAAAGAAACAAAACTGCAGGATTTTCCAATTTTGTCAAAAAATGCTGATCCTTGGAGGACAAAACCAGAAGAAAATGCCACACAAATGTACCTCAGATGACAGAGTAAGGAAGATTCATACACAGGAGAGAGACAGAAGCCATTCCTAACTCATCATTTCTATTTTCAACATGACCTCCATCTGACTTACTGTGAACTTGCAAAATAAAAGGGTAAAGTCAGCATATTTAAACATCATTCTCAAGGTGAAGACTCAAATGCTGAAGGCCAGGGGGTAAACCTTGTATCAGGATATACAGAATATTAAGAAAACTGTAGTTCTCAAAACACATGGCATAGAGCAGATGTTTTCCCTAAAAAGATAAGAGATACCAGTACAAATCAGTCATATATGGGCTCCATCATCTTCTCCCTCCCTCCAACAAGCTTTGCCTTTTCATTGCACTGTAAGATATGTACTCTCCATACTTCTGTTGTCTGAAATACTGATTTTTGTTATATGTGCTTAACACCACAGCCTGCTGTCAGCAGAAATCAACACAGAACAGAGCAAGTTGTGCCTTCTGCAAGCCTGCTGCTTCTGAAAATAAGTTGTGACATGCCTCACGTGATATTTTTTTTCCTTCTCTTAAACTGGCTTCTGTGCAAAATTAGGCTGATGTTTAAACAGTGTCAGGCTGTCAGAGCGAGAAAATGACAGTGCTACTGTGACACAAAACATGACAAGGAGAAAGATTAATCACTTACTCAGAAGTGAAAAGTTGAATACAAAACGCATAACCATGTGTCTCAAATTTGTTATAGCAGGTGAAAGACTGAACGCTGATCCCAAGATATGCTTCATAAATTCCAGTTAACTGAAAAAATGAGTTTATTATAACAGCAAACACACTTTGAAAACAAAGACGATGGAGTTGAAGGTAAAAGTTCCCTAGAGCAAAAACATTTGCTTCAGGGTTAAAATACTTATACATACACCTGAAGTAAGTTAGCTTCCTGCTCAGTACTGGAAAAGAATTTCCACAAACAGTTCCACTGAGAACAGAGGGGATAAGAACTCAGCTGGAAATAAACCCAAAAAGAGCGTCACAGCTAAAATCAAGGTATTTCAACTGTTTATTCCACTATTTTACATCAACTATGCTACAGTATGATACACACCTAAATGTGAGTTCTGTTTCCAGCACATTTCCATTTCTCCCTGAAATCCTGCATCCTTCTGTTGGGCATCTTTCAGAATGATTTCTCATTTTTGTACAAGTGGGTCATGCGTTAGTTTACTAACGAGACATGTTTGAAGCCTGAAGAGGTTAGTCAGCACTGCTGTTAGTGAATAGGTTGGCAAACTGCTGAGGAAACAAAAAGGGAAATAGGAAAACTAATTAAGCGTATTTATAATGATGCGGTGAGTGATAACCACAACTTGATGATTAAGGATTTTTAATTCTTCAGGTGAGAGGTATTTTGTTCCTAACTGGAGCACAGCTGAATTACTCCACTGCAGTGAGAGGTATAAAAGCACGGAAATAGCAGATGATTAATTTAAAAACAATGCAGAAGAAACCAATACAAAAATATTTTCCCTTTTAACAGAAAGTTCCTGCCTCCCTGGCCCAAGCACATTTAACAACTTCTTTATGTGCTCTGTAGTTAAACTACTCTCTGAAAAATAGTTCCCTATCAAACCTTTTTCCCTTTCACACATTTCAACCCAATTAAAGACAAGAAAGATTAGTGTGAAAGAGACAGTTAATTTTAGAAAATTTATGCATAGACCCAAATGTGTTTAATTACTTCACTATTTCCCACATGTAGGAAAATCACTTTTAAGCAGGCTTGCAAAACAGTGTTCTAAAAAGCAAAAGCTCTGTACTGGATTGCTCCTGTCATTGACATCAAGTGGAAAACAAATGAAAATGGAGCTTCTTAAACACTTATTTTTCATCAGATTTTTAAAGAAAATCACAAAACATATTAAAAATTGTTCACTTATGTGCTTATCATTAGGACACTGTAAAACTGTAAGGACTTTTACAATTGAATTATCCCTTTCTGTGCCTTTTGCTTCTCCCAGGAAACAAAACACAAACACTGTGCTTGAGATGAAGCAAGAAAAGCCCAAACTCAGTTTGCCCCCATCCATCTCAGTAAAGTTCCAGAGCCTGTGACAGGAATACAACAGAGAGGCTGAGGGATGCACAGAATCATTCAGACTTTTACAAAACAGTCCAAGATTCTGCATTTACAGAAGTGTTCCAATACTACTATTTTTAGTCACTTCGTTTTGTTCCAACCAAAGTCCAAAGTACCTAACATGGCATTGATCATTCAGAAAGCCAAGGACAGTTAAGACTTAAAAACTGACAACTTTAGGATCATCCAACAGCACTGGGTTTTTTCCTGGAAATGAATAAGAAAAAGAGAACAAGACAAAGAAGACTACATCCAAGCTCAAAGGGAAAACCCAGTACTTTGAAATAAGGTTTGCTGAGCCAGAGACTTGAAGGCTCTGTATCCATACATTAGATTTCATATGGAACCAAACCTGTGAATGTCACAATCCATGTTATTTGTACCTGGAGAACTCCACAAGTCTTGCCCATTAATTACCCATTTTCCCACAATTAAAATACAAATGCCATATATTCTTGTACATGTAAGTGTACACAATGCTTTAAAGTTGCCTCAACATTGTAGAAAAGAGGAAGAACACCTTAACAGTTATTTAGGTGTAAACACCTAAACAGCTGGTTAATGCTTAAAAAACTAGGCTTAAATTACTGGGAATCAGGAGCGAGAGCATTTGGAAGCCTACTTTTCATCCACCTATCATTAAGACAATAGAAACTCATTTTGTTCAAATCTGTCTTCATCCTTTCTTCCTTCACCAAGAGAAGCACTACTAAGGGTCTTTACTAGCACAAAGCCCCTCAAGTTACAACACAGCCCTTAAGCACTTTGGAAGTCCTGCTGTGCACCACTTCTTTCAAATTTACAATTTGAAACTCTAGAACATAAGAATCCACAATGGGCATTCAAAAACAGTTTATTTAAAATCTATGGGGAAAGAAGCATCTGCTGAGGCACAACGCACAGCACAAGCAGCTGTCCAGAACAATCCACAGCCAGTGTCCAGAGGCATCACAGACAAGGGTCAACCGATTCAATGTTCAAATGGTATCAAATCTAGGAAACAAAATATTTGTATTTCAACTTTTTTTCTCCAAAATGTTTCCGCATTTTTCAAAGACAAATAATCTATTCACGTGTCATCCAAAAATCCCCCATAGCTCAGCTTATTCAGTGCAAGCTTTAGCTGGAGCAGAGGCTTTCAATTGAAATACATAGCACAAACTCAAAAAAATATGTAATTACACTGCAAGTCACTGCAGATAGAATATCCTTCTCCGAACACTGAAGTTTATCCAGATAGATAAATGAAGACATGCTGCCTCACTATAAAATCTAGTTTAAAAAACCCAAAAGACAACATTATCTAAATTATACAAAGTATCTGATCATACTCCTGAGCTGTTAAGTTTATTTACAATTTGCACTGCTGAAAGCCAATGCATGCAGTAACAAACAATTGAACTAAACAGAAACTGTTCAAAGAGCCCTTGCAATTAACAACTGGGAAGAACACATCAATATCTAATTAACAGAAAAGGCAATTCTTGTACAAGTTCAAAGACATGTCTCTGAGATCCACTATAAATAACTTTATTACAAATTTCTCAGTACTAGCCAGCCAACGAAACACTAGCTTGTAGAAATTTTAAGAAGTGCTACATGATTCCAATCTGACAGTTGTTTTTCCTTCTCCTGAAAATGTTGAATTGCTTAAAATGTCAGTGCATTCAATATGACGATTAATATTCTACTACTTAACTGGCTTTTCAAGCCTTCTTTCACAAAATTTTCTTTTTGGATACACTACATGTACAAAACCATTTCAAAATACAATGCACCGTGCCTCTGCCAGAAGTACTACATAATCACTAACACTGTTAGCTAACGAATGAAAGGGGCAAGAGTTATGGTTCCACTAGTACTCAAATGCCACACACCAGGTTACAAAAGCATGGGAAGAGAACATGGGAGCAGCAACCTTCGAGAAAAAAGGAATGGTGGACAAGACATCCATAAACAAAGCAACAGCACAAACCCTGCCAGACTCAACGCACGCTTTTCACAAGGGGACTTGATCACATAATCAGCAGCAGAGTTGATGTAGTTTAAAGACTTAAAATGATGGAGCAACGCACTCCAGCAGAATCTGCACTCTGCCCTTGGATGTACAAGGTGACAGAACCTTGCCACACAATTTCACACCGCTCACCACCCAGTACTGTGCCATAACCAAGGCCAGGTCCCACCGCGTGCTGCGCGGCGACGGCTGCAGACCCACCCACGGAACCGTGCGCTGCCCTCCCGGCCAGCAGGCAGCAAGGGAAGGACTCCCTTTCTCTGCAGACAAGGGGACAATGCAGAGAGAGACAGCTCCTGGGGGCAGGCTGAGCTGGGGCAGGACTCATCCTAACCCAGGCACAGTTCCATGGTATGGAAGATCCACAGCTCTGCACACTGTATTTGTGGCTGATCTTTTCCACTAACAATAAATTTTATTATTAAAAACGCTCTCAAATTTATTATTTCAAACATTCTCAAAAACTTTGGCACTTGCAATTCATTCCACACTACACCTACAGCCTTCTATAAAGCACAGGTGACAAGGTTTAATAAATCTGTTGTTTGTGAAGAGAAAATAATAAATAATGTATTTATACACATATTTTTAAGAAGTTCCTTATGTGCTCCAGTACTTTGCCAAGTTTTAGACAAGAATGTTTTAGTTTGGCAATCTCAGCTTGGATAAGCAGTTGTTTGCCACTCAAAGCCTCTCAGACTTTGTGTTAGACTTTGTTAAAGAAACGGTCTTGTGTGCAGTATGCTCATCCAACCAACTGTCCTGTAACTATTTTTCCTGGCAAGACAGCAGCTGGAAACAGGAATTAATGGGAAAAAGTTAACAGGAATAAGAAATATGCTTTGCACATTTGGAAGTTCTCTGGAAAACATGATTAAAAGGGATTTAGCAATGGTAACAGCCCAGTCAAAGAGATTACAGGTCCTACAGCTACTAGTTTATACCATAAAGACCATCTAATCTTTTAGCCTTTAGCTGTATAGAAGAGCTGAACACAGGTATCTGATGCAATGAACATCACTTATACAATTAGTAAGATAAATACAAGTAAAACACATGCAGTTCTGAATGTCACACTAAAATGTGTAGGTGTAAGCCTGTATGTAAATGCAATCAGACAGAATGAAGAAAGGAATGGAAAATGGCTGCAGGTTAGAGTGAAGTGAGTAATCTGAGTTTAGCCCATTTAGCTACTCCAAAAGTTCAGACCTGATGACATTAACACATGTTTTCTCAGAACAAACATTTAGACAACGCTTGCTTATCAAAAAAGACTCAGCACTAAAAAAGCTCACACTGGGCACATCCAAACAGGAAAGTAAAATAACCCATTTTAACAAGCGACTGTAGCCAGTCCTTTGCCCAGATTAACATACCCTTTTCCAAACCATAAATCAGGAGTTGCCTAGAAATTGCACACTGAACAGAATAAAGGAGGTAGACGAGCAGGCAGAAACTGCAAAACAAGCTCTTGAGGTTGTAAGATTATGATGCAGAGATGGAAAACACTGCAATCACTCAATCTGCAAACCACTGCTCCCTGGTCCAGCTAAACAAGTGCTGCTACTACTATTTCCATAATGCAGTCAGTAGTGGTTTGGGGTTTTTGCTTGAGGCTCTTTGCTGTTGGTCTGGCTTTTTCTCTCACTTTTTGGAGAGAGGAATTTGGGGAGACAGGACACTGAGGAAGCTAGCTGTATGCTACCAGCCCATATGCTGGTTTCTAGGTATAGACAAACAAGCAAAAAGGCTATCAGACTTTTAATTTCTCCATTGGTTGGTTGGTTTTGATGGGGGTTCTTTGTTTGTTTGAGGGGGTTTCAGTAGCTTTTTCTTTACTTATTTAAGAGGGTCAGGAGATGGTTTACTCTTTCCTTCACCTTAAGTATATGATTTTTTTCACCTGCTACCTCAAATATCTTCTTGGAAAATTCCTGAAATTGACTGGCAGCTAATAGCATCCTCTTTCATTATACTGTGGCTTTCCTAGATCTGGCTCTGTTGGCACTTACTTCAATCACTTTTTAACTCCCGCCTTACTCCCCCTGATAAAAACCTGAGGTGCTTCCACCTAACACAAGAACTAAGAGACAAAGAAAGGATCTGCTCTCATCCTTAAATAGTAAAGATATTCCATTCACTACCCTCTCCACACAAAGCCAAGTACTTCATCTTGTTCCTAATTTCCCAGAGAAAGTACAGTAAATTGTTAAGTCAGATGGGAAGGGTAACAACTAGTTCCAACAATTAGGGGCAACAAGCGACAGCACATAAAGACCATAGAGGCCTAAAAGGTGCTTTGGTTTTTCCTGGGGCATAAGCAGTCTAGGATTCATCTTTGTAGTGTCTGCACTCACAGAACCAGGTACTAGAAATAAGCAGTTCCTCAGTTTTAACAGATAGCTCTATTTTCTTTGCATCAGATTCAGTCAATTATATGTCTTTCATTAACTGGATGAAACTATTTTCTACTACTTGAAACTCTTCTGCAGAAAAATTAAACAGGCAACTAAGATAGTGTTTATAATGTGTTCACAGTACAAGTCTGGGTTTGTTTTTGATTTTTTTTTCCCTTTCCTAAGAGTAAGGAACATACTGGGGAAAAAGCCAAGTACTAGAAGTCCCAATAACACCCACTGTTTATAATGCAATCAAATGTTAACACTAGATAAAAATACTTCAAACACTGTTTGTTATTCTTCCCCAATTCTATCCTATATGACTTGAAGATATTTAAACTATGTTTATATTTTCAGCTATCCTCCACAGAGTGTCTGGTGTTACTAAGTAGACAGCCAACAGCAAAAGGCATAGTTGGAAGTATTTTCTCATGTGTTTTAGGCGATCAGGAAAATTTCGAAATTTCACATTTGAAGTAATAAATAAGCCAGAAGAAACCACTTCTTACCTGAATTTCTGACAGAGTTACACCACGTATTATCTGTATGCACACAGGGATATAGGTGTACAGGTAGGTCTAAATGGTGTGCTGTGCTTTGCCTACCAGAAAGCCGGACACAGTCATGCTCAACCTCCCTCTTCCACTCTGAGGCTACCAGCCAGGTAGGTCTGCTACAATATTTGTGCACATTAACTTTCAAGCTCAGTTCTACTACCAGAATATTGTTAATTAAAGCAGAAAAGCAGGCAACCCACAAACACCTGATGGCCAATGTTTATAATGATCCAGAGCATTCTGAACCTTTTGACATAACTCTCCCAGTGCCTGCTGACAGGAATGTACAAGTTTGGATTTTTTTAACAGTCATTGATCAAAAATAAGTATCACAGCACAAGAATAGGCTTTTCAGTCCACCAACAGTCTCTATTTCCAGGTCCTGTACTGCTTTTCAGACTTCTAAACTGTAGAATTATTCATAACCTCATTAGTTTTAATGAAGAAAAGCTGAAGTTTCAACTGCTTCAATTATCAGGTTTTCCTCCCCTAAATGTGACCAATCATCAAGTTTTCTAAACTTTGAATCAGCATAGCTACAAAGCCCTTTCTGCTGCAGCATAATACTTCTCCACATCATTTTTTTTTTTTTTTTTTTGGTCCAAGGAGGTGAAAAACAAGTCTTCTTCAATATTTTTGACTTCATGAAATACAGCTTCTTGGTTGCCAAACTACATTTGGATCAAGCAGTATATAGATTTTTTTTTTTTTTTAAATGCCCACACACCAGTCCTAAAACCTAATTCTAAGACCTCCTTTAAGAGTCAGATCTGCAGGGCAGGATGAGAGGCAATGCCAGCAGGTACCTTCTTCCAGGGGAACAGACAGAACTTCCAAGCAAATTAGATACAAGAGCAACAGCCAGAGCAGGAAGGTACATGTAGAGTAGCACAGTTCTTATTACATGTTCAATCACAATTTTGAAGTCTAAGTTATTATATAAATTATTCACATATTCTCTGCCTTCCAAGAAACAAATTGAATTTCCTTGATCAGAGGACAGTGGCAAAAACTAGACTGTGAAATGGCAACAAAATCTCTGAGAGCTGTGAGCTACTACAGCAAAGAAAGCCCAGCTCAACAAAGCAGCACAGTCAAAGGAGCAAAAGATGCTCCTATTTTCTCAAGGACATTTACTGTCCAGTTCTAGTGCATTATTGCTAAGCAACACAATTTGGAACTGAAGTTCTTTCTGTAGTGGCTGCAAGCAAAGAACAGGACTCAACTCCTGATGTACCACAGCAGCACGACCACTTCATAAATGCTATCAGCAACACCTTCCCTTACCCAGAACTGCTGCCTCTCACCACTGCTGGCAAAGCAGAGCTCATAAAAGGAATTAATTTGGAAAACTGCTCCGGGTAAAAACAATTCAGTTTAATGCTTGTGTCAAATTAGTTTAAATGCAAAACTGCTCCTGTACAGTTCAGAGGGCAAGAGCAGGACTGGGTGGGGACAGACAAAACCGTATCCTCAAAAGCAAATGCACACTTAGGTTGGCTCAAGGCTGCCACCAAACCACAGCTAAGGCCAAACTAAGCCTAAGAAACATTCACTGCCTCTGAGTGCCTCTCCTGGAAGAGGAGCTTTCAACTACTGAAGTAAAAGCCCCTTTTCCTGAGACAAAGGAAACGTAACAGGCTGTGTTAGCACAGCCGTACACAACTGCTGCCATCTTCACTTTTGCATGAGAAGACCAGGACAGCATTCTAAAATGGCTATAGGAAAATGGGAATGTGAATCACTTACATAAGATGTAAAGAGACATATATAGCTACAAGTCCTTAGCTGTATCTCAGGCTAGCTTTGTGGGGGCTAGATGGAGCAAGGAAAGTTTCTGAGGAAGGGATTTTAAACACAAAAATGTTGTACCTTTGTAGGCTTTTGTCTTCACAAAAAACCCCCAAAAAACAAAAAAACCCCATCCTTATAGAGGGGGGGGGGGCGAAAACCAGTCTTCGCTGAAGTGCCCTTCATATTTTATTTCTTAAATTAACTCCTACTCTCTCCAAATAAATTTACTTTTCCAGGTCGTGTTTATACATGAGACTCAATAGTATTCTAGCTGCGAAGGTGTTACTTAAATAGCCATTAAGTGAATGCTGCTACTATACAAAATAACAAAATAGAAGGTGTTATCCAAAAGGAGAAATTGAAATTCTTCACTCCTTGATTCAACAGTTACTATAACCAGTTTGCAGGGAGGAGGCACAGAAATAAGAACTACAGTTCTATACAAGGATTACAAATGAAGCCAGTGGGTAGTTTTAGCTTCATACGAGATCTCGTAACTTAAAAACTAAATACACCACACATGGTGTTCAAAGCTCCTTACATAATACATTTTGTATCTACCTTCAGCAGCTTAGCTCCAATGTCACAAAGGGACAGCAGAGTATCTTAAGACACCTAATTCCTGTTGCTGCATTGTTTGTCCATCTCACTACATTATTCTACACCGACCCACAGGAACTTCTTGATCATACACATTTTTTCCTTGAGGCTTTGACTGCTACAGGGAGATATTAGATATAAAGGAAAGTTTTGGAAAAACCTTCCTTAAAGGCTGAACATAAAACGATCTAAGAAACATGTCATCTAAGAAAAACTTTCAGAAGTGTTAATATAAAATGCATTAGCACCATATGAAAGATTCCTCAGATTTTAAACACGTAAAACATTAAGATCAGGAAAATCTCAGTACTCTGAAATTCAGTTCTTTGATTTCTTATCAGTCAGTAATCTTTGTGTAGTCCCAGGAAGGCAAGCAATCATAACTTGAAAGTGCCACTGGGTCAATCTTAACCTAGCAGCTCAAGCATAGGACCTCAATCAACAGAACTGAGGACATTTCTTCAGCAAAAGAAGAGCAAGTCTTCATCTTCTCTAATAGAAGTTCTTCCAAGAAAATGATTAGCAACTTGATTACATTAACTTGATTGCATGATCTACTGTGGTATATTTTATTATCCTCTTGAGAATTACACCTTAAAGTTAAAAATGCATTGGAAAATGTGTACTTTAAAAAAAAAAACAACTAATTACTGTAATTACTATAGCCTGTTAAATAATCATATAAGAGTAGAACTTGAGTTGATAGAAAAGTTAGCTCTTACTTTGGTTGAAAAAGCAAAGAAGACATGAAAGTTTCCTTCTTTCAAATAGCCACTTTCAGTTATATGAATAGACAGGTATATCACTAGAAAATAAGAGTTTCAGCATGAGCTAAATCCCAACAGAAAACAAACTAGACAATCAAACACATATGTACATGGAAAAGCATCATCCACCCCTGAACAGCCAAAGTGAACTTAAGGAATCCTCTGGCATCCTTTTGTGGGTAGTTTGCTACACAAACCAGAAGTTAGAACAGCCTCTACACACTTCACATGCTGCCCAAAAACATTCGCATGTTTTCCAAATGTTTTTCTTATTTCTGCTTCTCAAGCCTTTGACTTCTGTATTACCTTGCATCTCTCATAAAAAAGGAAGGAATCTTCAAAAACAAGGATGCCATTAAATGTCTCAATAGTGTCTGGAGTAAAAAAGCAAGGACTGGACTACGAGCACTACAAGAATGAGAGAACAGCTCTCAATAGCTTCATCCAACTTTGAAGAAAAAGGTGGCTCCAAATCCCTAAAGAACTGCTACATGTGAAGCCATTATTGAATGAAATCAGTAAAAGGGCTTGTAGAAGGTGTCAGCACAGCAAATATGTTCTCATTCTAGAAAGTTCAGAGTATTTTAACATTACATCTTTTTTTCAACTAGACAACTTACTCTTTAACTTACATTTTCCTGACTGCACATTTTTATTTAAAGATCCTTTTGTAACCATTTTTTTTTCTAATTAGCTGAATTTTAACTGTGCAGCAGCAGCATTACATCTTGACCCTTAAATGTATAATTGTGAATAATTTTTTTTACTGAGATCCTTGAACTGCTGTTCCATCTGTCTTTAAAGAAAGAGAGGAAAACTAAAATCCCTCAAGATTTGAGCAATCAAATCACTCTAACTCAATTTTACTATTAACGCCATTGTCACAGAGTAAGAGAACAAGAAAGCATTAACACTGAACAGAATTATAGAATAATTTAGGTTGGAAAAGACCTGCAAGATAACAGAATCCAAGCATTAACTCAGCACTGTCAAGTCCACCACTAAACCACGTCTGTAAGTGCCACACCTACACAGCCTTTAAATACCTTCAGGGATGGTGACTCAATCTCTTTCCTGGGCAGCTTGTTCCAATGCTCGACCACCCTTTTGGTGAAGAATTTTTTTCTAATATCCAATCTCAATTTTCCCGGGTGCAACTTGAGGCTATTTCTGCTCGTCCTATCACTTGTTACATGGGAGAAGACACTGACCCACCTTACTACAACCTCCTTTTACAGAGGTGTAGAGAGAGAAAAGGTCTCCCCTGAGCCTCCTTCCAGGTTAAATATCCTCCATAAAACTTGTAAGCAGTTCAGGAACACAATCAGTGTTCTGGTGCTTTGCAGGAGATACTTCTGAACTCTCAAGACAATGAAGGCAAATTCTCTTATTTCTACTCCTTTTCAGAAGATATTTACTGTAGAACAGGTATTTCAAAGGTCCATAGATGTATCTATCCCTACACACACATCAGCCTCTCCACTCCACAAGGGACGAACTAACTCACACTTACTTGGCACTTTCAATAGAAGTCTGCTATGCTTCAGCCACAAAGCTGCCTCCTGAGCTGAAGTGTGGAGCCAGTGCCCTTCCCTGCCTTTTGAAGTTAAACTAGGGCAGACTTTCTGTTAAACTCCACATTGCATACATCAAGAAGTCGGCATATGTGTGCCAGGTTCTATGTGCGCATTTTCAAAGGCAATTCACAATGTATTTTCCCCAAACACGACAATCATGCCCTAAATAAAATAAGGGTTGATGTCTCAAACCTGCACACAAGAATTGAGTTGGTTTTAATACTTGTAGTAAGTATTTACTTTCACAATAGCAGTAGTATTAGGCATCTCACTAGTCCCCACTACAAATGGAGAGTGCCAAAACACAAATCCCAAATTGTTTGCAACTGATGAAATGTAAGTGAGATTTCTACCAGTGTTTCAAAACTTTAAATGAGATTTCACTTTCTGGAGGGAAGAATGACAGGATTTAGAAGAACAGAACTTGATACAGGAGTTGTGTACTGATCTAAAATAAGGAAAGCTTACCATACTGAAACATTTTCCCAAAACTGTACATGGACCAATATCGATTCATTAGGACAGAACACAGTCACTTCTGAAAAGAAATTAAATACCAATACAAAACTTCTCCTTTACCACTGGTAAACAAGGTACATCACACTAGGTGTTTCATTCCTTGTACTGAAAGAATCTTTGGAGCCCCAACTGTAAAATGGAACAAAAACCCCTTCCTCAATTCATATGCAATCTATATAGGACATGTGATATAGTAGTCTCATAAATAGTTTGGGTTGCAAAGAGCCTTTAAAGGTGGCCTAGGTGAACCCTGCTGCCACAGGCAGGGACATCTTCAGCTACATCAGGTTGCCCAGAAACACATTCAACTTGACCTTGAATGTTTCCAGCGAGGGGGCACCTGCGACCTCTCTGAACACTCTGCTCTACAGTGTTTTACCATCCCCATTGCAAAAACTTTCTTCCTTCTCATCTAGTCTAAATTGGCCTTTTTTCAGTTTAAAACCATCACCTCTAGTCCTATTGTAACAGGCCTTGCTAAAAAGTTTGTCCCCCCCTTGCCTTTCTTATAGGCCCCCTTTAAAGTACTGAAAGGTTGTGATGAACCTCCCCAAGGCTGCCTTTTCTCCAGGCTGAAAAACCCCAATTCTCTCAGCTTCCAAAACATATCGTAATGAAACCACTATGCAGGAGTATTTAAGAGCTCAGCTTACTTTACACAGCAACACAACCTACCAAATTATCTTACCACCACAAGGCTACAGCGTTTTACAACACACATTACTCCCCTGGTAAGCGTTAACATGTGTGTACTTAAAGGCACTTAAGCATCAACACGTGTATACAGGACTTGTTACATCAATGAAAATCACTAAGAAGGAGTAACTCTTCCACCAGGTCATGCTAACACAAAGAGATATTAAGCTTCTTTTCATTGGGAAATTTGAATGTTCATTCAGTTCACTGTGGCCAGATGCACTTAGAATGACCTCCCTCCCTCCCTCCAGCCCTCTCATTGTGCAAGGAACAGAAACCAGACAGCTTCACTTGTCAGATCACCAATTAGCTACAGTACTTAGAGTCCAGATGACAAAACACATTTTCAGGTCAAGAGAAAGTGTCATGGTTGTACAGTTGAACACTCCCCAAAAACTAAGAGACCCAGGTCCCAAACCTTCTGTGTTGCTCTGTGCTTTTAATACTCTGAAAAGCCAAAATACAAATTAGATAGAGGGATCAAAAAAAACCAAACTAGAAAAGCACAAATTTCAGATTTATGTGTCTCTTACATAAAGAGAATTCTAACTCCAAAAATCACCTATTTAGCATTTAATTAGAAAATCTTATTCCAAAACTGTCAGGAATTTTATTAGTGTCACCAATCTACTGTCACGGTTATTTAACTTTTTTTAAATCTGAAACAAGTAATGGAATACTTATCACAATTGGGAAAAATCTGGTGGTTACAGATGTTCAGAGAAAGAGTTCACAGTTCAGAATGTTCAAACACAAACATTACACTGGAAAAAACTAAAATTCTGGAGTCCATCTGGTAGGAACCCTCATGCCCTCACTACTGTTAAAGTAAGCAGAGCTGAAATAAGTAACCCTTTCAAGATGTATTTTAAGAAAAATTACATTATACAGCACTAAATTTGTAAAAGCTTATATATTCTTCTAGGATAAACAGGAGAAAATTTATGCATACAGACACCATATTATGGCTCTAAGTCTATAAAAGTGAATTTTCTTTAAAAACCTAAGCAACATTTGACCAGGTGTCTGTTCTGAAAGCTATGAACTTATCTTGAAGCATATTGCTAGACCTGAAGTTTACAACAAGAATCTTTCCAGTAACCAGAAGCACATGATAGTGTAATTGCACACCCTGGAATGTAACACCACACTTAAGAAATGGTTATTTTAATGATTACGCTAATGAGTTCTGAACTTCCAACCCATGTGCATACAGTTTCATAATTACACAGCTTGAAATCCTCATCAGCAAATCCAAATGCTCCTGAAATCCAAATCACTTTATAATCTTGAATAATGCATGGCACCTCTGCAGCAAGAAATTAAAACAAATTTCATAAAAATGCAAAGCTTCATAATCTGTATTCTAAGAGACAGTGCATTACTGAAATAAAATGTTCCTTATTAAGTACTAACGATGGTGATTTTTTTGCCCGCTCCTCCTGGCATTTACAGTTCAGACCCTATGTCAGAAATAAACAGACCAACTCCTACCAAAATATCTTTTTTTATATATATTTATATGTATATGGTGGCTCACAGCATACCCTACTACACAAGAGTGAAATCAGACATCTGTTTCCTAAACAATCACTGGCTCAAAATTGCATGAAACTTTTTCTTCCTGAAAAGTGTGAAAACATTTCTTTAAAAATAGGCTGCAGCTTGACTGGGTTGCTTATTATTTTGTCAATAGCAAAAACAAAACTCCATCTTAGTTCATTGAAGGGCCAGCAAATCAAGGTCTACAGTTTCTCTGTAAGAATAAACCCAGCCTCAATGCCTTTTTTCGTTTGATTGATTTTGAACTATCGGTAAACCCTAGACAAACTCAGTGGAAACTCTGAGCAAGCATCAGTGCTGTCCTTTAGAACAAGTCCAAAAGCCATTATCACAATCAATGAAAAATCATAGAATGGTTTTGGTTGGAAGGGATGATAGAGATCATGCAGTTCCACCCCTCTGACACCGGCTGCATCCACCAGAACAGGACGTGCTCAAAGCCCCATCCAGCCTGGCCTGGAACACTTCCAGGGGTGGGGCATCCACAGCTGTGCCAGTGCCTCACCACCCTCACACTGAAGAATTTGTTCCTGATATCTCACCTGTCTCCTCTCCCTTGTCCTGCCACTATCTGCCCATGTAACAAGTCTCTCCCTCATTTTCATCACCTTTTAGGCACTGGAAGGCTGCAATGAGGTCTCCTTGGAGCCTTCTCTTCTCCTGGCTGAACAACCCCAACTCTCTCACCCTTCGTTCATACAACAGGTGCTCCTTCCCTCCAATCTGCTTTGTGGCCCTCCACTGGACTCTCTCCAACAGGTCCACAACTTTCTTGTGCTGAAGAATCCGAACTCAGTATTCCAGATGGAGTCTCACGAGAGCTGAGAGGGACAAACACCTCCCCCAGCTTGCTGGCAATGCTTCCTTTGATGCAGCCCAAAAGGATTGATATCCTGTTTTGTTCTTGGATTTTCTTGTGTCCCACATTTCCACACCTTAAGGTGCTAACAAGGATAAAAGTATTATTTAAAATAAGCCCTTTCTAATACTTCCCTTGCTTGTGGACATATGATGTATCACTAACCATCAGACACCTGAAGAGCTTCTACTGGGATTCCCTTGACAGAACAGAAGTGGCATGGAGCTTTTAATCACAAATCTGTTTTGTCTTTATAACTTCATCACTCAGAACTAGATGTGAGTATTTAAATAAACAAATACTGTCAGCAATAACTATTTCATATCCTAATAATTCTGATTATTGGAAATAACAACTGAAACTTATTACAAAGAATTTACACAAGGAAGAAATAGAGTACTCTAAATTTAACAAAGATGTTAATACTGTATTATGGTTTTGGAGGTTGTAAACATGCTATTCAGAATAGAAATTAAATCCATTTTAATTTTTACAATTTAGCATTTGAAAGTAAAATGCATTATTAGTCGCCCTTTTGCTAATAAAACTTAAAAGATTTCTGGGCATATGTAGTGTCTCATTACTGAAATCACAAAATACAAATACGAAACCAGAGGCAGTGAGGAAGAGTCACAAACAGCTATACATATTCTGGCAGAGATACTAACCACAACTTTAAAATTATAATAAGAGGGAAAAAAAACCCAACAAAAACACATTAAAACCAAATCAAAGAACAGAAGCCTTTACATACAAGTTTTGCCAAATTTCTGCAAGTTCATTTTCCTCATCTTGATCACATCAGGCTTTTTGATCTACTAATCCCTTGGTTTACCTCATTAGCCGCAAGGAACTAAACATCAAAATCGGCTGCCCTTGGACACCTGTTTTTCCAAAAAGGCATTCAAATTTACAGAAGCATAACCAAGACTGCCAGAAGCATTAAGTGTCAGAAGTCTGAAGTGTGTATTTGCTGCAGCCAGTTCAGGAGTCAGCAAAAAAACATACACATTAGAGCAATAATGGGCCATGGTATTAAAGAACTCAATGTCAGAAAATGTGTCAAAGCCCTAGTCCAGAGTAATATTAACCACCTTAGAAGGAAGAAAAGCTGTAATTTTTTCTTCTTTGGGTCTTCTGTCTTTCTGATACAGATTTTATGAAAGACACAGAACATCCAAGTTTACCACACCATTTTGAACTATCCTGTGTCCATTGCACACTTCCAGTGTTACCTCCACATTACAGGAAACTAACATCAAACTTCCTTCTGTGCTACCAGACACTTCTCTCACATTCTTATAAAAAATTCTTTAAAAATTTTTAAACTTTTCCAAGGGAAACTTGCCCAACATGCAATAATTTGCAGAGGGGTCTACATTAAAAAAACACTGCAGCGTAAGCTCCAATAGGTAAAAATTCTCACCTGTAATGAAGTCTCACATCTCTTCCTGCTTTTTCCCAACCAAGTATAATATACTATTGTACAATAAACTGAAGAATAAAAACCCCTCTACTCCACACCTCAGTTATCAGAAAGTTACAAAACCCTAGAGAGCTCAATCACACAGAAGTCTGGAGTATGAACAGCATTTCTCTAAGTGTGCATTATTTGCATGGGTCATGTATTTGAGAATGCAACAAAAAAGCTGTAAAGGATGACATTTACAGGCTCTGCTGACACGCTGGGAGGTAACTTAAACCAGCATTGAGGCCTCTGCCACCACCATCCAGGGGAAGCTTTTAATGCAGCAATGCTGTAACTCCATGCGAGGAGAAACTGCCTCAGAATACCCCAGCCCTTTATTTAAACCACTGAGACATTTCTACCCACTAGCTCCCTTCTCATTCTCACTTATTTTTGCCATTTTTCATCTTGATGTAGAAATTTTTCTTGTCACCTCATAGTCTTCAGTCAGAGCTTCTATACTTACATAAGGGCTACTGTGGCTCTGATTTACTTCTTTGTTTCATGAGGAATTTGATGGTTGAATAGAATAGAAACTGATCAATGGTGGAATTAGCTCATTAGAATTTAAATACACATTGCACATTAGAGTATGCCAACACTTTCACAGTCTAAATGACAACCCTAAAGGTCTACAGAGTCCAACCCAGGTCAAAAAATAACTGCTTTATAATGCTAAGCCCAGAGAGCCATCACTCCCAGAGACTAAACCTGCCTGCAAACAACAGAAAAGTTCCAAATCCACTGACAGAAAACACACTTGTCAGCATGTCTTTCTACCTGGAAAAACATTACTTTTGTATAATTACATCAGTCTTAAAGTTCACATCTGCTTCATTTTTATTGCTTTGTTGAAAAAGCTTCTCCAACCCAGCCTCACACCTGCAAAACCATCACTGAAACTAAAGTTACCTGCAAAGGCTTCTGTCTGAAGTAGGGCTTCAAAGAGCTACTTAGCATCTGTGACAAAAGATTCAGCCAGATCTTGAGCTTATCAGGAGCACACATGGGCCCAACAGCAATTTTGAACAGCCAGCAGCTGATTTCCCTAGCATTTGGAGACCATTCAGGAGAGATGTTTTCTCAATATTGCATTTCTGCTAGTAGTGAGCTGAGAAAAAAGAATTCATTGATTTTCCTATTTAATATTTCATTAAATGCTTAGCTAAAATAGGTATCTGAGCTACACTTAATTCATACCATTTACTTGATATCATCATTAGAAACACTTAAATGACAGTTGCAGTCACTACAAATCTTGAAGGAGTGTCACTACTTCAGCATTTCATTGACGTTGCTTTGTGTCCTTCAAAAGCTTTTGCTGCTGTTAAAAATCCCTACTCATCTATATTTAACAAAGGAGATACCCAAGAAAAAACTGATTGCTAAGATCATACTGGTATCCTGCTATTTCAGTGCCAGCACAATGCCCACCACAATGACTAACTTTTTTATTCCTTCCACTCCCAAAAAAACCACCCCACACCACAAAACATCCCCCCACCGTTAGCAGCCGAGCTGCCAACAAGTCTCTGGAGAGAGCTTAAACACACATCACCTGCTAGGATGACAGGCCTAATCTTTTGCCATCAGCACTGATCAGAAAATGTATCTTTACAAAAATGTTCAGCAGCTTTGTTGGCTCAACTGTAGTTCCTGCAATACTGCCCTTACAAACACAGTCTTACAAAAGAACTCTCAAGATATCCAAAAAAACCAAAAAGTACCAAGCAACAAGAAAAAGACACAAAAACAAACATACAGACAAAAAAAAACCAACCTACAAAACAAAATCAAAACAACCCAAAGAAAAGCCTAGCACCCTGACAGCAGACCACCATCTCCTGCTTGGGAAGGGCTCTGTTGAAAAAGCACACCTGTAAATATGTTCTGCTTGTATTTAATCCTGTCAAAATATGAACACATGTATATATATAAAGTTTGATAGAAAGTGTATTTTCCCTGTAGACTTGTACATTTATTCAGAGAGCAGAACTGTTCTGATCTAGGAACCTTGTTGTACTATAAGCAAAGAAACTTTTAAGTTATTACAGGCCTTCATTACATCCTCTTCACCTCCCCAGGTGTTTACAACTATATGAGAACATGATTCCATATAAAAATCAGCAGGAAGTCTAGATGGGTACATTAAGTTCATGCATTTAAGAGAGGTGCCAAGCACAGGGCTCCATGTACACAATGCTATGAAGGGAAACATTTTGTACTCCATCTTTTACACAGCAAAGAAATTTTCTCAGAAGATTTTATTGCTCAAGAATTCATTACAAGTGGGCGATCTGTTAAGAACAGTATACACAAAGAGGACTCCATTTATAACTTCAACATTAAAATCAGACCATTTAAATAGCATGTTCTTATTCGACTGACAAAATTTGGGCATTTTAATTAATTCATCATTCAGATTATCAGGACATGAACCAATTGCTGGATAACTCACTGAAAACAAGCTATTTTAAAGCTATTCCACAAAACTATGTCAACTAGCTTTGACATCCAATTCAGGCCACAGATTATTGCTGAGGCAACAGCAGCAAGAGGGACTCCCAGTCAGCAGAATTTCCAAAGCATTTTCACATGACACATTACCAAGCATGTGTAATACTAATTCAGATCTGGTTTATAGGCAATTAAAAAATGCCATTCTGCCAGGCATGCATAACTGTGCAGTTGACAGCTCTTATTATCATCCCCTGAGCTGTCTATTTATCGAACTTTGATTAGCTTGGAGCTCAAGAGGAAGTCAGGAAGTTAATGCAAGCAGAGCTCAAAACCACTGCCACTCCCAGCAATGGGCATTCCAATGCCTTTACTTCAGGGTTCACCGTTTATTCCATTTTTTTAGCTCCCTCTCATTGTTCCCTAACCCACCACAGCACTAGCTGCTTACCTCATGAGTAGTTGTTCCTCCTTAACAGTCTATTGTTAAGGACTGTCAAAAGCTTTTGAAATTCCAAATAAATGATATCTGATAGCACTCTGTTTTGTTGTCACAGTGAAAGAATTCAATAGATTAGCGAAGACATTTTCCTCTGAAGAAATTGTGCTAATTTACTGCTATCAAAGTATGATCTAGAGCAGATTATCTCTTCAAAAAGCACCAGTGTTTCCTCTGCCATTGAAGAGGAACTTGATGGTCAGCAGTGTCAAACACCCACCCCTTTGGTTAAAGGCACTGAGGTTAAGTGCAAGCTTATTTTTATAGAGTGTGACTGACTTAATGTGAAACTATGTCACTGGCTTGGATGCACAGCAAAGGATGACAAGGACAAGGGAGCAGCAAACCTCTGGCCTATTCATTTACCACATATGCAGATAATCATAACCAAAGACAAGCAGAGCACAGATAAATGTACCAAAAATTCCTTCATCTATTCAGAGACTTTAAACACCAAATAAGACAGCAGGTCAAGCTGACCTATCTCCTCCTTTTTGCAAAGCTTAGAGATCCCCTAGTAGAGATTCTTAGTGTGAAATAAAGCTGGTGAAGGCTCAGAGACTAACAGGCCACAGTAAAGCTATCAAACTATTTGTAAGTCTTATATAGGGTTGGTTCTTTGATATCAGATCATATCAAATTTTGTAAGTAGGTAGTATGGACAGCTCCTTACACATGCTAGGGCCCAATTCCACTCTCAAATGAAAGAGTTCTTCAAGCTCTCAGACCAGCAGATCCCTTACAACATTCTCCCTTACTTTAATCAAAAAAATCTGATTTTTCACTGCAGCTGCTCTGTTCAGCAAGTCTCTTATCCCTGTTTCACTGAGCCACTCTGAAGAAGACAAAATGATAGTGATACATCCCATGTAATTGAGACATCAGAGGAAGAGAAATTGAGGAGTTTGCTGTATTTCTAAACCACACCAGACCACTTCAAAGAGTAAGATTCCAGTTTCCCAGCGAGTTTTCCCCAGGGCAGCCTCAGAGCCTCACTTTGCACTGTTGTAACTGAGGAAGCTTAGACCCACAGCTGTGACCTAGAAGCTTATTCAGCTACACATAACCAGTGATAGCCACCAACAAGGTACAGCAAAGGCTCTGGTCACAAGTTAAAAACTGCATGGCATACCAAATATTCTGCACATTGATGCTCACATTTCCACAAGTGTTCCTCTATCAGTACTTTAAATAGAGGAAATATTGGGTAAATTTTCATTAACTAATGAGAACAGCAAAACATTTCTCTTTGATGTAATATCATTTTATGACATCTTATGCTTATGGTCTTATCCTTTATACACAGCTGTTCAATTTCAGAACTCAGTCTTTTTGTCTCCAAATGCTCCTAGAAAAAAAGGTGTTAAGGTGTCTTAAGTATACTTTCAGTAAATATGGACAAGCAAAAAATACAAATATGATAAAAAGAATATATAACAGAATTCCACTTGTTTTTAAGTATTCCCACACAAACCACTCTAAAATGACACTGAGGTATACCCTAAATAATTTTCTAAGACACAAAAAAGCAGCATCCTATTAATCATAAGCAAAATGTTCTGCTTTGTATTAAGTCACTGAAGAATCAACCCAGCATACAAAACTAGTAATTTTGTTTGCAATATACTAAATTATTTCTTAAGTCATCAAGCATATGGCACTTTGAATAGACAAAGCAATTTGTCTAAAAGCACGGGCATATCCCATATTTAGATCTTCAGTTTAAAGCCATTAAATATTTTTTCCTCTGATTTTTTTAAGGAAACAAAGGAAGATAAAATCAGCAAAGTTTTATAAATAATACCCCCACCCCTCTATGCTGAATAAGTTACCAAGAAGTTTCTCAAAACCAGTTTTTCTGACAATTAAACATAAAATTTAAAAAAGTTTCTCTGCAATTACTACTTCTCTACCTAGAAAGGAAATTTGTCATATTTTAATTGAAATTTAGAGACTCACAGCTTTTAAAGTGAGTAAGTGGCCTGCTCAGACTTTCAGAAGCAAATCATAGGCACTCCTCCCAAAATTTAACAGTTGAAGTAGCTGTTCTTATCATCACAAGATTCGTCTATTTCATTCATTCAACCATGACAATTGAATGATTCTCAAAAACTCAATTCCATGCAAAGGAAGAGATTATAGAAGGTATTTTAGGTGGCATAAAAAAGTAGAAAAGTCTTGTAACACTCACATTCTTTCACCATGCTATTTGAATATAGAAATAAAAAGGAACACAGGACTCCTTGAAAAGATTAAGTCCTAAGTGAACTGCTAGGCTTCCCTTCTCACTGCTTGGGTCATGCTTCCCACTCCCCCATTCTACTCCACAAGGGGAGAGTTACAGCAATTATGGACAGATGTGTTTAAGAACATTTAACACACGTTTCACCTGCCAGATGCCCAAGAAATGAGAAGGCAGCATTCGTTATTTGAAAAGACACATAATATTTTCATACAAGCTCTACCTTATCTTTGTCTTCCACAACATCTGCCAGCACATCATCTGGGTCCAGGATTCCTCCATCTGTATACTCCAGGTGGTGAATATTTACCCAGGAAGCTGGATCCTGTAAGACAGATACAAGACTTCTTAACCTACCCTTGCATGATTTTAGTGCTGTCAGACAAAGCAGTTTTGTGTTCCACTTGTTTTCCACCTACTTTGGTCTAGAAGATTGGAGCCACAACTCAAAATTGAAACTGAGAGCAAATGAAAACTACAGATGAAAAACAAGGCAATATCCACAGAACACTCACAAAAACATCTTTAAAACATACATTTTTATTTCCTTATCAATCTTAATCTAATTTGAATAGTGAATTTCAAATAATACAAATTTTTCTTTTTGTTTTACAATATTTTATAGATGGAATACTTTAGTTATTATCAGCACAAACATTTAAACAAATAAATAAATATATATGGATGGACATGCACCACTCCTGACAGGTTGTGGGGAGGTGTATCCATATATTTTTAGGTATATAAAACAAACTCATCATTTCCTTCTCTGAGGAGGCAGATAATCCTGTTGTGGCAAAATCCCCCCAAATGAATAAAATCCCAGTTATCTTTCACAAATAAACACTCTCAAATTCCAATGCAACACTATGTACCACATTAACAGGGATCATATTAACTCTCCAAAATTAGTGCTTTCTTCACACATTATTAACTCCTCCACACCAATAGCAGGAGTTCAGCCATCATTCCACTGACCCTGAAGCCAAAAGGCTCAGAGTGTACTGCTCATCAGCAAACTCTCCCTAATGGGAAATACAAAATCAGAGAGCAGACACACAGTCTGCAGCCACTGCCCCCAGACTATACCAGCTACCTGTGCACACAACTTCTAAGTGGTATTTATGCCTGAACTGCCTCAGGTGAGACCTCTCCTCCTAGGAGCAGTTACTGTGGTGTACTGAGCACACGCAGCTCAGGGAGTCCCAGCGACTCACGGCGTTCGAGCACTCCGTGCCATCAGCACTGATGAACATCTGCTCCAGCACAATGCAGAAAGAAAACACGCCTAGTTAGGGTTAGAGAGCATAGTGAAACCTCCATCAAGTATTATGGAGAGTGGCCAAAATATGCTAAAACTGAGGGCCAGGAAAGGGGCATGCACACACACAGCTTTGAGAAATCTTTCAGAAAAAGATGCCCACTGATGACCTGCAACTGTGGGTTAAGTGCAAGTAGATACAGTATGGCTGCATGAGGACCACACAATTAGCATCTAAAAGTATGTCTCTTTGTAACATGTCCATTTAATCTCTAATTTACCTCTTACTGCAGTTATTTAATTTTGCAGTGAAACCACATATTTGTGAAATAGCAAATGTTTGTTCATTCTAGGTATCACAGAATCAAAATTACAACATTTAAGAATATCAATTAATATGCTTTTTCTTCTGCAAAGTGACGAAGTGTGGACAACTATTACAGCTCAAATTTCTATCTTCAAGCCTAGGGCTTAGGTATTTTTACTATAACCATAAAATTCTAAAATGAAAAGGCAGAAAAGAAGCATGCCTTTATGCAATAAATAAGCAGCTTAATTTAGATCATCCAATTTACCTAATGCAGATATCTTGAAAAAAGAGTGTAGTTTGACCCTACCAATAAACTTACAAAATATGATACTCTAAAATCAGAACACATCAGTAGGTACAGATGTTCCTCCTGAACCTTTTAACTAATGCAACCATAAAGCTTTTAATAGTTAGCAGCACTAAAACAGCATAATTGAAAATCACTCCTCTTCACTGGGCAAACTTCCGTGGCTAACCTATTTGCTGAAGATTCATTAAAACCTGCTGTATGTATTATGCTGTTGAAGTGTTAAGAATAAAGCTGAAGTAAAAAAATACACAGCTGATTAGAATATTTTGCTTTCAGTGTTCACTTCTATTTGTGATTCAGTAGCTGCACCAACACAGATGTGTCATTGAAACAGAAACAAAGAAAAAACAAGTGTAAAACCCTATTGTCCCCATAGAATGCTGCAAGCAGGCAGGACACAAGCTCAAGACACACAGCCACCCTAAACTACATTAAACTTAAATTCCTAACCTTCTTTTACTTTGGGCCACATCAAATACAGTAATTTAATTATTTTTGTTAATGGCAATATCAAGAGAACATCTCTAAAACAGTCTCAAAGAACAGAAGATGCCATTCCTCATCAATCTCTTGGAACAAGTACAGCCAATGTTTTTCTTTAAAAGAAAACAATGACAATTCACACCGAAGTACAAGAACTAAAGTAGAGCAGGATTCACAGTTTCATTCGAAGAAAAATGCTTCTTAAGTTTTAGACACACACTGTGGCTCAGGTACACACAGTATGAACACACTCTGACCTTCTGATCTCAAGGACTCCCACTTACAATAACCAGCACAGACTGCAGCAATACTGAATACTTGCTGCCTCAGAAATACAAATGTGAATGGCTTCTTAGCCCATATGAACTTCATCCCTGAAAGTTATAACCCATGCCAGGAGCAGGGAGCTTTTTATAAACTTGTTTGATGAAGCAAATAGTAACCACTGCTAGATAGCCTAGGTTATCCTCCACAGAGTCACAAAATTAATAATGGTTCATCTGACCAGCAAACCCACTCAGCCATTCAAAAAGATTTCAGGGAACATTTTCTGTTCTTTGGATGAACTCCAAACATTGTCAAGCATTGGATACAAAGTGTCTGTACAAAAAAAAAAATCATCTATATATGTTTCTTCGGTGTTTCTTTACTTACACCAAGAGTCCAGACAGCTTCACTACATAAAACATGAATATGTTAGAAAAATCACCACTTAAAACAAGCCATTAACTACCAGAAGACGTAAAAGTTGAGTATCTAAAGTTCCAAATAGCACTGTATCCACATGCACACGCACAAACTCACATTTTGCACATTATTTAGAGCTCAAAAGGAGTAGAGCACAACTGTGTTACCCCTAAAAGGGTCCAAAACATAACTGTGGTACATCCGACGTAGAATCATTATCAGAAAAAAATGAAACTTGCTCAGGGGAAGGATTGTCCTGTTTTAAGGTTCTTATGCTTTACTATGATAGATCAAAAGGAGCATCGAGAACACTTCAGGTTTCCATGAGTTTTAAAACTCCTAGGCAGGAGACTGCCTTTCTAAAGTAACACAGTACCTTTATACTTTCATAAAGTATATGACTAAAAGTCTTGCAAAACAGAGAGTTTGCTGATTCTACAGCATCTTCTGAATGGTCTGAAAGTCAGAACCCAGTAACTGATGACAGGCTGAGCAAAGGGTCAGTGCCAGACATCTGCAACTAAATAACATTTCTTACCTGCTGAAAGTAGCAAATGCTGGATGATACCCCATTTTTGATGAATGATTAATGAAGAGAATGATTAAGGTCATACTTGTTTGGAAAGCACTTGCTGAGAAGCTATGAAATATAAAGTAAAAAAAGGCTAACAACTGTATTCTAAAATAGTTTGGGACTTTTTTTTTTAGCTGATTGTTGTTTCAAGTCGCTCTAGCTTGAAATTGAAATCTATTCTAATGAATGACAGTGTCTAGAATGATTCTTGACTGCATCATCTTAATCATTAAAAGTTAAAAGTTGTTAAAAGTTGACGTGCTTAAAAAGAAATACTTAGTTTTCAAAAACAAAAAAGCCTCTTGTAAAAATAAAACACTGACAGCAGCCTGGAAGCTCTGGGCAGCATTCAGGTATGGTTACCTGAATCTGTGCTCCTAAATGCTCTCCTGTTAGAAAGTTCACCTTGAAGAAAACACAATCATGGTTCCAAAAAATCCTAGCATCACAAGTGGGGAGAAGTTCTTACAGCACAGTACATAACCCTTAGGCAGAACCTCAGCTGAGGTACGAACCTGTAAAAATCTACGTACAGAAAATGTATGACTAAGTTACCTGGTATAATTCATAACAGCACTTGGCAAATGAATATTGAACAGTTACTCTAACGTGCATTTTACCTTAGGGCTGCAAGTCATGTTTGTGTTTAACATCAAGCCACTTAAAAGCTGTTTATCATCATTTCCTTTATGTGTGGGAGAACACTTTAGGAATTACTATGCAAATATTTACCAAATGTTAAATTAAAGCCAGGTCACATGAATGCACAAGTGCAATGTAGGCAGAGAAGTGACATAAATTTTAAAAAATGGGCTTGACATTCATGTTGTCACAGAATCCTGACTTAGCTGTTGCCACCTAATACATCACCACTGTTCAAATAGTTTAAAACAGGTTCAAGGATTCTTCTACTCATTTCTTTCCAGTCAACACACACACATTCAAATGAAAGATCAATCATATAATTAAAGCACTCTCATTTATTGTTATGTTTTTGTAGAAATCTATAGATTCACATTTTTAATGTATCAAAGTTGGAATGCATTCTTGGTTCTTTTTGTTCCCAACTGGGATAGAAAAGTATCAGTCTCCTTTTCTGAAAACTAAGCAACATACTTTACAAATGTTGCAGTCTACATTGGCTATTTCTGACTGTTAATGAGCAAGAGAATCCCAACAAGTTCAAATACATTTCAGCTGACCATCAATAAAATAAACACCACCTAATGATTTCACAATAAATTATTGCTCAATGCAGTACTTTGTTCTGCTGTGCAGAACGTATAAAATTAATAGCAAACCCTATACTGGAATTTTTAATTTATTATAGTAACAATAGGATGCACTAAAAAAAAAAAAAAAAAATCAGAAATAGAACTGATTTACAATTACTCCTCATGCTGAAATTTCTGAAGTACCCTCACATGAATGCTTCACTAGAGCAAACAGACTTCAATGAAATATAGCATAAAAATGGAAACCATATATGCCTGTTCCATATACACATCAGCAGAATAAATGCTAGGTCAAACCTGGGGGAAGGAGTGGCCTCTGGCTACATGTTTCTGTCATTATACAGTGTAAAAGTAAAACTAGAAATCCCATAATCACATTTTCTCATAAAGGGATATTTTAGGTTAAGGTCAGTAAAAGAGGTATTCTATCTCTTAATAATTTTTAGATTATAAATTGCAATGTGATGCATTACCTCAATATATGAAGTAGTATTTAATGATTTCTATAAGCATTTTAAGGCAACACAAGGTATCATTATGCACAGCCAAACAGCACTAAGTATTAGCTACTCTCAGACCACAGCTTGGGGAGCAGAACACAAAAAGTGACTCGGAGGGGAACATCCAGATGAGATTGGTCACAGCCTCAAACTTCATCTCTAAATCCTTCTCAAAGTCTATCATTGAATTAGAGCCTTGAGCATTTCTGGTTTACCAAAACCACCTCCAAACAAGCCTGAAGTGGTACTTTATTCAAACTTCATCTCAACTGCCACCAACAGGGCTGCCACCTTCAGCTGTAGTACGGGTGGGGCTCTGTTTTTACAGCAATATGAATACTGAGTTTCCAAAATCAAGAGCTGATCATAAACAAATGTTTGCACACTACAGACTATCACAGTCTGGAGCTGAACAGTTAGAGCTCAGCAACACCACAACATACGTGCACTGATGTCCTTGTACAACCTCAGAGAAACCCCAAGGAAAAAAACCCAATGCCCCAAAATGCATCGCACCCCGTCCTTACTGCAGGCAACCAACCACCACTTCTACTCTTCACAGGCACAAATGTAGAATTGTATCACTGCTTACAACACTGTAGGCTACACACGTAACATTTTCATGGAACAAAAGGAGCCACAAGAAGCTTCTGTAAAAATCAAAGATGAACAGCTACCTGCACAAGAGATTAAGTCTTGCCAGGCATCTGGCAAGTAATTAATTAGCATTGAGTCTGGCTTTTTGTTTGATTACTTAAAGGTAACACTGGTGGGACTAAGGACCACAGTCATGATTTCTTAAAATCTAACATTAAGTGGGCAGACAGAACTATAAAGCTACTCCTTCAAACTTCATACATTTGTCACTTAGAAATGAGAGGGGAAAAAACTTATGAAAATAAGCAAGGTATATGTTTAAGAGTAGTGTATTTCAAAAGTAAAGTCCAGGTTGAGTGAGTGAATGATGCTGTTATTTTGCCAATAAAAACTGAGTGATGCCTTAAATTCAAACCATTCACTGTAGGTACAAATAAAAACAAGGCTGGCTGCAAATTAACTCAAGTTTGCAACAAACTCAGCACTGAAGGATACCAGATCTTCAACAAAAAATGATAAATGGTTCACATCTCCAAGGGCAGCCAGCACTTCAGCCCTGCATCTAGAAACCATCTAAGATTGTTTTATTTACAACTGTTAGACCTTTCTCTGATAAAGTGATTAATGCATTTGCAGCTGACAGAGGACTGCTTATCAGAAGCAGCTGGGAGCTTCAAAGATGTGATTGAGTAACACCAGACTCTAAACAAAACTGAATACAAATGCATGTAAGACAATGCAGACCAAGCATCCTGGAATCCTGTCCAACTTTAACATAAACTGAGCTTCAGACAAAGCTCAAGTGAGCAAAAAATCATAGTAAACTATAGGACCGTATCTTTAATTCCTCACAGAAAGCTATTAGATATTTTTTGGAATTCCACAGAGAACAAACAGCAAGACTTTGCTGCTGCAGTACCACCCTACTTCCTGCATGAGTCAGCCCCCAACCAGACACTGGAGAGGAATTTTGCCAAAGCCTGCCAGATGTGTGATGTCAGTAGGACAGATCAGAGCTCAGACCACCACTCCCTTCTCACACCTCCAAAGCCGGTGCGTTTCAGAAATGCCACCAATTCCCACTGGTGCCACTGCCCGGATCAACCTTCATCAACTCTCTCCACGCCCTCTGAACACCTCCGAGCAGGCACAGCTCACTGCTCCCCTTAAAGAGGAGTTAAGTGTGGACTTGCAGTCTTTTTCCTCACTCAGAGAAAACACAGGACATTCAGTAACTGTGTTCCTAAATCAAGCCATAAGGGACAATCATAGGCTCAGTGCTATAGAGATGCTGAGACAGCCAGGGCAGTTTTAAATAACCAAAGCATTAGAAGCATTTGAAGACATAAAAAAAGTCCCTTTGAAGCAGAAGTAAGTTCATTACAAATGAAAACAAAAGGAAAGAAAAAACATTTAAAGGGTGGGGGTGGAAAGTAATAGACTCAAAACTGGCTGTGCAGGGAGGGAAAGAAAGAGGCTTAACTGTGCAGGTGTTGGAGCAAGGTTTGCAGGTCTATACTAGATGATGCTGTAACCTATTTTGTTCTCATGTGAAACACTAAATTAACCAGCTCCTTTCCTCCCTTTACTTCTCAGGAGAAAAAACAATTGGGTCAAGAATATTCTGAAAATACAACTAAGAGTCAAGCACTGCATAATTCCATAAGGTCTAGGCAGCTTCAGTGGTTCTGGCTATTGTTCAAAAGAAAATAATCAGGAAGTTTAAAAAGTAATACACATTTTTAGCAGCTTAACATTACACTGTGGGGATTATTATATAATCTGCCATATTTTGGGCTATATTAATGAAGTTTATATCATCACAGTGTAATGTTGGTAAGTTTTAGTATTTGACTTCCAAGACACAGCACATATACCTGGTGAACAGCTGAAACAACCTCTGCCTTTAAACATATTGCCAGAGCCAAGTGATGGAACTGGATGAAACCCAAACAAGGCCCCGGAGAACAACAACATCCACCTTCACCTGAGTGAAATACAGAACATGCCAGAATTAATACATCATCAAAACTTGATGCCATGTGCCTAACCTCAATGCATGGAGTGGATTTTGGCCAGATAAAAAACAGTGAAGAGGGTGAGATTATCCACTTTTTCATTGAAATTTAATACTACTAGTGTGCCTAGGGTTTGCCCTGCCCTGCCCTTATCCCAAACAGCTGCTTTCCTCTGCTGTTCCAAGTGTCTTCAGGAAAACAGAATTACAAAAGAGTTGGGAAGAAACATCTTCACAGATTTCAGAGGAAAAAAGAAGGCAGCATCAAAGCCACTGCAAAAACAACTGACAGACAGGTAGGTCTAAGTAAGTCAAGTACAGCATTCAGCCCAAATATGAAAAATGACACCTGAGGCACATGTTCCAGTTACTGTTTGGTAGCAACTTTCTCCAACCCACAGCTTGCAAGGGGGCCACTTGGAATAAAAATCTCCGCACACAACTTTAATCCAGCCAGTACAACCCCACAAATAAAGTAAAAACGAAAATAGCTGGTAAGCAAACTTGTTCAAATGCTGTATTTGCATATATTTTGCATCACTCCTGAGATGCCATTACAACCTTCATTTTCATTTGCAGCTTGATGCCATCCATCACTGATACAAATGAGTGCAATTTACTTTTCAGTCAGCTCCCTCATTCATTCTCTTTGGGCTCCAGAACCATACTCACATACATTAGCTCCACATACGCTCAAGCACCAACAGAAATAAGAAGTAAAATTAAACAAAGATCTACTGAAAATGCCTACAGCTAAGTGGACATAACACAGCCATTATTCACAAGAATGCTCAACCCTAACCATGTTATAGGAATGTTTTAGCACAATGCACTGTCAATTGGACTTGCAGAGTAACAGTTCCCTTCTCAGTAAGGGATGATTGGATCTGGTTCCCAACTCTCACACACAAAAACAGGTAGAGAGCCAATTACTGACAAGTTCAGCCGCAACATGCTGAAGGCTTTTCAGCAGAGTAACTGGATCTACTTCCACTACATTTTATCACTATATGCAGTGCCTGAAAAGGAAACCAGCACATGCAAAGAAGCAGTTCATTCTCTTCTTTAAATGGTTACTAAGGACACTGCCTTTGTCAGTTAATAGAAAAAAATTATAACATCAGAATTTAATGGTCACAAAGCAAGTGATTTGGACTCCTACAGAACCAACAACAGCTTTGGCTGCATTATTAAATGTCTCTCTTACACTAACTATGATGTTAGGCTCAAAAACAAAAACATAGAAAACCCTCAAGAAAAACAGACTGAATATCCATTAAGTATGCTTCAGCTTAGAACAGTATTTTAACAGTTTAATCATTCAACTGTAGCTGGCATCTTTCAATATGAACTCAACCATCACGAAAATACATGATTCAAACTCACAATTTAAAAGTTAAATCTAGCTTTATTTCTTCCCAGTTGAAAGAAACTCCATCCCACACAACCTCTTTTATCAAACTGCAGAAAAGTATTTTTTCACTAACAAAAACCACTAGCATGAAACTTATCACACACAAGATGTTTCAAAACTGAAACAACAATAGTCAATCTATTAAATACAATCTATTTCAAAACTCCTTTGGTCTGCACCATGGCATGTGGAACTAAGACCTGCATTATCGAGTCTGCTTATGAACACCAGCATCCTGGATTTTGCTACATGATCAAGCTGGGTTTTTTTTACTCTAAAATCCATATTGCTAAGCCAAATAGTTAATCTCTAAACACACAATGCATAAAAGGGATCATTTCAAACCAGAAAAATGGAAGACACTTATAATCACCACAGCATTCACATTTGAATGACAGCTAAACAGAAAGACACATCAAGCATTCAGCCATCTGGAAAGAAGATGTGTTTTTTTTTTCATATTGTTTATTCTCAAAGCCTTAAGGCAAGAGTCAGAGGTTGACCAAGACTTCCATTTAGTGAGATGCTCATTTCCTATCTACAGCCATTAACAAACTGCACTATGAACAATAAGCCAGACTCCTCCACTTTCACTGCATTCAAAGGCAGTTGTGTCACACCAGGACAAACAATGTGTGCATACTGCCAGATGTACTTTACATTTGGAACATAGAAAGTTACCCAAAAAATCTACCTAGTGTTTTCCTAGTGTCTTTGAATATGGCTTATTTAATGAAACAATGACAGCAATTAATATATATTTTGTTATGCCAGACAAGAAAGAATATATGATACATATATAGCTGCAAAAGTCCTGATAGATAAAGAAAAACCAGAGGATGTGTTCAGGCACTATTCAGAGTTAAATGGTAGTGAATATTGCTGCAGCAAAATAAACAAAAATCACACTGCAAGCACAGCTACCAGAGACCCGAGATGACCAGAGGAGGATGAAGTCCAGCTTTAGCACTACATTTTTAATAATACATGAAGGGCCTAATAAGAAAAAAGCACCCTGAATGTATGAACACAAACTGTCTACTCCTTTGACACTCTCACTTGCAGCAATTACTCCTCCACAACACACAAAATTCCATTTCAATGGAAAACTACCTAAACCAACAGACTCAGGGATCAAGGGCCCAGCACTGGCATACTCTGATCCATCTTACTCCAAGTGGAAGCAAGTGTAAAAGAGAAGCATTTAAGAGCAATTGTGTTCTGTTGACAGTTTGAAAAAGGAAGTTGATTGAACGCAACAGTAACCACAAGGAGGAAAACACCCTTAGAAGTAATATATTTTAAATGCACAGGTCAACGTTCTTCTAAGCATTTATGAGATATGATGAGTTTTTAGAGCAAAAATTAATTCTTATTTTGCTCTTCACGAAGTCAGTGAACTGGTTTCCCTGAAGGTTTTTCAGGTAAAGTTTGTACCTCCCAACACTCAGCAGCTGAACGAGAGCTATCCAAATAACTGCTCCTGAAACATTAATACAGAAGACTTCTCTGGATGTTTACATCCAAATCTTCTTGCCTCACACAGAAGAGTCATAATTTATCACTGACAAACCCTAATGTTAAATTATTTTTTTCACACACACAGGTGCTTTTTTCCCCCTAAAAAAAAAGGACTCTCTTTTTTATTACAATCTAAACAACACCTGCATCATGACTACTACTATGCAAATGCTGGTCTTTATGCAGAGTGTTGAAATGTCAATGAACCTTCTCCTTTCTGTCACCCAAAACAACTATTTCAGGTTTCCAGCTCTTCAGGGAGTTTTCTTTTTGTAGCTTATAATGCCAAGAACTCCTGAAACATTTGTTCGGGATACATTTATTACAGCCAGCAGGGGAAAATTAATTGTGAATTGGCAGCAGCTTGGTTTTTCAAATGAGCCTAATTCTGTAGGAGCTGAGCATGTTAACTCCCATCAGTCCTTGAAAAATTTCAGCAAGTCTTTCCACCCTGCACAAGACACGGGAAGATTCAACTGAAGAGAGCAATCACCTCTCCAATGTTCTATTCTTTGAGCAGAAAAAGAACAGGTTGAGAGGCCCCATCAGATTTTCAACATTACTAAAAAATACATACCTGCTAAATAAGGCAACCATGAGAAACAGACTTTTGAAAAATATGCAAGTCAAGTAAATCTTATATATTAGTACACTGTTGTAACCTATTCTATAGAAGGGGAGGGCCAGGGGGACAAACTAGAGAAAAATACAGAATTTCTACAGAAATCTCAGGAGAGTGAGTAACGTAAAGAAAATACAATTAAAACCAGAGTCAAAGCAAAGTATGACACATTTTTTACACACTAGAACAGACCAGATAGTTCTACAAATTAACTCATACTCAGTATGAAATAAACTACCTTGTAAAAATAATCTAAAAGATTGCTGACAACCCCCTACTGCAGCCAATCTCTTTATTTAAAAAAAAAATCCTTATACCTTAACAAAAATCATTGTTACAGCAAATAACTTTTTAACTCAGTCTGAGTAGAAGGAACATGATTTGGAGGCAAACAGCATTTTATAGAGTTCATAATACATAAACATTTGATCGATGTATTTGATATTCACCTCTTTTTTTTTTCCTGGAAGCTTAACAAATAGTGCACTTTTTTTTTTTTTTTCCTAAAAGCAAGTCCTCTGGAGTCTTTAATCAGCCAAAAAATTCTTGTATGACTTCTGGGTTCCATACAGGCTTTCATGTACACTAACCCACAGTTCAAACAAAAACCAAGATAATGAAAACAAAACTTCTTTAGAGAAATAATTTAAGTAGGGAATGGAAGACTTTGGGACTATTTATTTCAAAAGCAGAAGCTTGTTCCAGTTTAAAAAAATGTACAGGTGAGACGCAGCACCATCATCCAATGTACTGAACTATGACACAAGCTAGAGAAAGCCACTTGGTTCTGCCCAGCATAGAGTGAGATGGTTTCCATTGCACAGCTGCAAGGGCCTTACTGCCTGTGAAAGGGTACAGTGAGCCATTCCAGACCTTAACTGCTGCAAAACACAACATTGCCTTGGTCAGATTTGCAGAACCCCTGAATTGCTTCCATTTCTAGAATAGCTACAGACACACTGTCACAAGTAGCTTTCTTTACTGCTTACCCTACTTAATGCAGCGCTGTATTTCTGTCCTGCCCTTGAGGTGTTTAACATCTAGGACTGATCAAAAAAAATTCAAAGATGAAACTTCATCAAAATCCTTACTGAAATAGTTAAGAAAGCCTTCCAGAAAAAGTTGCAGCTGGAAGAGAGAGAATTTTAATGGCTGCTCAACCAGGAATCCATAAGAAGGATGTTCTGCAGCTGACCGGCAGGCAGGAGTAGCAGGGTGAGACGGCACACGGAATTCTGACAAGCTCTAGAAGAAGTAACTTAAGCAGAGTTCCAGGTCACATTCTATCTTCTGTGTTCATGAAACTCCTCACTTACAAAATGTCTGTATCCAAAGCAGCCCACAGCCACCACTTCCAATAAGAGCAAAGTCTTTAGAGCTTTAAATTTGTAGTAGGCTGAATTGATAGTCTATAAGAAGCATGTTCACTCAAGCATTCTGTAGCTTTTTTTTCATACACATAGCAGCCAATAAAGAAAAACACTGAGGTAAGAAGTCTCTCTATGGTTACAAATGCTGCCAGTGCATTCTCGTGAAACCAACGAGCAACTTGTCTGAACCTCCCAACTCGGGAGCATTCCCAAGAGCAAGCAGAGCACCAGCAGTGCTGCAGCACCTGCCACAACAAAGCCAAGCCATCGGTTCTGAATGGATGTACCTAGTGACATAACAATTACAGGTTTGCACTGGAAAGGAAGAGACATTCTGATTACATTAAAACATTACAACAGTTCCCTTAATGGAGATGCCTCTAGCACAATGATTAGGCATTAAGAGAAAAAAAAATCTCAAACATTTACAAAAATCAATTCTTACATACTTTCTCTATATAGTAAGGCAAACAGCCCAAAAAAGTCCTGCCCAGTGCAAACAGTAACTTGTTATAACACTACGTTTCCTTTACAAAGAAGTTATTGAAGTAATCCTATGGAAGTAATAAAGTACTGATGAGAAGACTTACAGAACCACCACAGCAACATATAACCTGAGGGGGAAAAAAAAATTATTTAATTGATGAAAATATTACACAAATACTGCAGAGGTTTCTTCCCCAAAAGTTCTTGTAACATGGTGATTTCCTAAATTTCTCATATGAAACAGCTTTCTCAGTTTAACAATGTATTCAGGGCACTATTTCGTTCAGTGGAATTTACAAGACAATTTCTATCAATAAGCCATTCACATGAGCCTGTCTTTTCTGTTCAGTCAGTTCCCTGACAAAAAATGGGCATATCCTTATGCATAAGATTCAAGAACAGAATATAAAATTACAAAGCAGAATCTGTTCTCAATGATACTAATTGCTCAAGACCTTTAGTGTTACCATGTTCATTAAGGATGAAACACAGGCATGTTTATAGGGGGTTAGAGGGGGTGTATAATAATGAAGCAATAGGTCTTCATGCCTAGGAAAGCTGCAGTTCTGACATTCGAATCATTAGGAAAGCCTAAAGAATGTTCTGCTCAACGGGGGAGGAAATCTGCTGCTTCAGTAGCAGGATGCCAGACAGCACAGTATGTTGCAATTCGACTGACCTATCATACTGAATGAGTAAGGAGGAAAATAAGTCACACAACATAAAACATTGTGCCCGCATAACTGTACCTATTAAACTAAAAACATCAGGTTTTTCAGAAAATATCAGTAGAACACAACCCTCCATTTTCAGATACTTAAGCAAAAAAACCCACTAGAACTGCATTTTATGCAGCAAGCAAAAACACCTCCCGGCTCCATCCCATGCCAGAAATACCATTTGAGGTTTGAATTCCTTCTTCACAAATTCCTACAAGCCTACTCAGAGTTCATCTTCAACTTGGCAAAGAGCAACAGCAAGCAGTCACTACTTAGAACTCTGTATGGCTCTTTAATGGTTTCCTCCCATGACAGATTTAATATTCATTACCACACAAATCTTTGCTGTATCTCAAGAACAGAGGAATAGTGCTCAGAACTTGATAAATATGATCTGGGAGAAAAAAAATAGACACTCTGTATTATCACGTACACTGAAGTCTGACCTGCAGTATTTCCAGGACAGGTTACTCTCATCTTGCCTATTGAATTTCCACCAGTTTTATCCAGCTCCACCCTTCAACTGATCTCCCCTGAAACATTAAAATCAGGTAACTCAGTATTCAGCCAAAAGCCCATTACTGGCAATAGTCAACTTCGTATGAGAAAGAAGTGGATCCAAAAAATTTTTTTTTCATGTTACATAAGTACATAATGTCCTAGAAGACATTTTCTATGACAAATCTAAATTCAATGGCAGTTTTTCTGTAGAGATTATAAACACCTGTGAGAAAGGAGCCTGAAAATCTACCAAAAGTCTCATTACCTCAACACTAGTGGCTATGATACAACACAGCAGCACACAATTTACACAAACATGACTAAAGGGCGGGCACTTTTTAACTCTTAATTTTTCTGGGTCACTGTGAAAGTGATCCAGAAAATTCTTTAAGGGACCAAAGGTTCTGCCACTTGAAAGATGTTCCCAATCTCAATGAAATATGACCACTAGAGTTTTTAAGTCAGTAGAGAGTTTCTGAAATAATTTGTCTCTTTCCATTTTCTTTACTTCCCCTACTCATATAGCCTGTATCCTATATATGAGTCAGTTACTCAAACTCATACAACAGTAACGAGAAAGCAGCGTATCAAGTTATATTCTCATTTTTTAGTACAGTAGCATAGTGACAACTCCAAAGGCTGAATGCAGAAATGAAAATCAAGCTGTTCATTGAAATCTATCAATTGCAAAAACAATGTATAAGCCTAATAACATAGTGTAGCTGATTAAGCATACTAAGAAAATATGGGAATTAATGATTTAAAATAACTTCTAGCAAAAAAAAAAAAAGTACTTGAACACAGAGCTTAGAACTGCTTTGGTAAAACAAAGATTATGGATTCATCCCATCCCTATTAGAGCAAAAAAAAAATAAAATAAACTAAGACAAACCAGGATAGGGAAAAACACCAAACCTAGAGACCAGGTCCAAGAAAAAAGTACACAAGTGCCACACAAATACAGCTCTATTACTCTGCCTTTATAAAGGACAAAATACTTACAATTTGCCCAAAACAGAAAAATTTGTCAGGAAAAAGGACTTGTTTCAAAACTTCTCATATCTATCTTCTGAAAGTCTTCTAGTTTTGCAAACATCTTTTGTAAGCATTAGAGTAAAAAAGTCATTCTCCCTCTCCTAAGTATATTTAGAGAAACTACAAGAACATTTAGTTCTCCTTCTGTTTGCTGGCTGATTTACAACAGCAATACCTAATTCCAGAACACTAATTGTCATGTGGTCAGCAAGCAGGAACAGAAAGAAACAGACCAAGTATTTTATTAGTAGAACTCACAAAATTAAATTAACAATCAACCTGCAGCATTAGCTCTTTAAATGCATCTAATCTGGGAAAGATCACCAATGCAACCCAAATCACCTATTTTTTCTCATTCTAATCAAAACCACACCACTCTTGAATTAACCTACTATCTTACTGCTTCCTGCTCAGTCTGACTGCAAACAAAATTCTCATCACCATTCCAGGATTAACCGCTGGCCTCTCTATGTTCTCATGAATGCACAGACACACTCTAATGCCTGTTACAAGTGGAGATCAAGCTCCTGGAAGACAAGGCAGCTAATATTTGACTGTCTCTATCTGCCTTCCCAAAGGAGGCTCACAAAGGCTGTTGAGAGTGAGCCACTCAAGAATTTAACTGTGCCTAAAGTGACAAATTTTAAACCACAAGTTGCAGTGCTTTTTAATTTTGCTACATGACTTCCATGTCCCACCCATTCAGCTGGCTTCCACAAACAAGACTGCAGACAACCAAAGCAGTCACTTCAATCAAGCCATCCAGGTAAGTGCTGTGTATGCAAACATGAGTAAATAAACACACAGATGATAACCACCACTTCCCCGTCTCTGGCTCCTCCAGAGAGATAAAGAACATCTGGAGCAGCAAGATGTTTTACACATTTTCCTCAGAAAAGTTCCACTGCAGCTTAAAGAAAAGTCACAGTGGATTTCACTTTGCTAGTCTTATTTCCCTAGGCAGACATCACTTTCTGTACCAACAATGTTCAAGGCCCCTGAGACAGCAAGCAAGGATCTCCAGCTGAGCCAAGGGCTCCACTGCAGAGCTGGTAATTCAACTGTTGCCCCAAATGTGGGAGAACAGCATTTCCAAGGCGAGAGATGTGAGCACAACAGTGCATCTACCTTGAGTGAATTTAGACCCATGTGCATTTTAAGGAGTTGCTTTCAACAGGACCACACAAGTCCAGACAAAAATCACAAGAGCCCATGAAACCCCTCCATGCTAACCCAAACTCCTTTTTTCCTCTCATTCATCTACTTGGGGGAGGGGGAAAAAAAAAGGCCTCTGACAAGTGACTGGAAAGCAATCAACGAGGTACCTTGCCCTGCATCTGAGGCCATGTCTTGCAGTTAGAGAAAAGCAAACACAGTATGAGGCACAGCAACTCAACTCTTTTGCGGTACATCTGTTCTCACTCAAGCAAAGAATCCTAAATGCAACAGATGACACACAACTGCTCCCCAAGGCACCAAAATACCAGGTTAGGGACCGGGCTGACGATAAGGAATCATTAATCCTACTGTATCTACCTGTCAGCAGAAAGCTTTAATGTACATTACTAAAACAGCAACAAGAGCAGATTCTGAGTCACAAGAGTTCCAACAAACTTCACTCTACTCAAGTCACTTTCTGAGACAACAGTGACTTCCCTGAAAAACTATTTACAATTCTCACAAAGCAGCTGATTAACCACTTCTTAAACGTCTATGACTATTCACACCACAAAATCCTAGACCACAGAAATCTCTTAGTTGATACTGTAATACAAAGTTTTTAAGTCCAGGCAGTTATTGTATCCTCCTGTGAATCAGACAGGATCTGCCGACTCAGAACTACTACAGTACCTCTAAAAGCCACTCAATTCAGTAGCATCCAGAAATAATTAGTCTGATTTCTCAACTGAAATTGGCCCAGTGTTTTGGTTCAGTTAACAAAGCAACTTCATTAACTGAGGCAACTGAGCCTCCATGATCAAACCTTGCCAACACAGTCCAGTCAAGAAACCGAATCAAATTTGCCAAGGAAACACAGGAAGCTACAATAAGCAACTACCCACCAAGTTCTCAGCTATCTACCAAAAGTCTCACAGAAACAAGAGACTTAATCAATTACTGCATCAACTCTCCCCTCATCACAAGTATAAAGAAGTGCAAAGTAGTTTAAACCAATTCAAAAAAATTTATTTGTATATGTGTATTCAAATATTTTACAGTATACATGAATTAATATTCTAATCTTGTATCTTCCCCTTCGCCAGACAAGTGACTGTAGTGTAAGAGCAAAACTAGACTTCCAGGACAACTCCCAAAATGCAGAGCCTCTCAAACATTTTTGTGGTATTTGACAGTACCATAACTAATAAAAAGTTCCTAAAGTTTGTATCTTAGCTACCTTTTTCATTTTCCCTTCTACAACTATGAAAGATATTCCTTGTATCAATTCTCCCTCCTTCTCCAAACACTTCAGGGACTTTAACAATAAAATTTTCCACATAGCTCTTTTAAGATTTTAACACTTCAAAAAAACTTACAAAAATAACACTTAACATGTCAACAGAGCAGTGTTCTATCACAAAGTATTCCAAACATTCTAAATATTTTGAAAAGAAAAACAAATATTCAGTGATCTTTAGCACAAACCTGTTTATGTGCACACCTCACAGCACATTTTAGCTGCTGATTATCTTGAGATAATCCCATCCCCAGTAAGATTTTACATTTTTTTAAAAAAGTTAATTTTAGAAAGAGCAGAGAGAACAAAAGTGGCAAAACACCCAATCCATCATGTTACATCAGACAAAAAAATACTCCAAAAGGTAATAAAATTAATTGGTTGAGACATGTGTATGATCTATTTTACCAACCCCAAATTTTCCCCCAGGAAAGCAATCTAATGCTGAATGATGCTTGTCAAGATAAGAAGAAATTTATCTTTTTGGCCAGTTGCACTGCAAACCTTGTAGATTGAAAGGCAGCTAATCAAAGCACTACAACAGAACTGTTTACATTTCCAGTGAACAGGGGGGAGGGAGAGAGGATGCACAAGGCATAAAACTTTTTTTTAGTGACTTGAATGAAAATCTATTCTGCTTTTCAAGTCCTTAGGCTGCTCCCCCACTCCGCCTCTTTACCTTCCTTGTATAAACTCTAGCTCTGAAGTTCCATTACTCACAGTGATCAGCAATTTTCAAACAAACTGGGCCATACCCACTTATTCACCTATGATGCAGAATAAGGAACTCAAGCTTTCTACAAGGAAATAAGCAAAAAAACCAAAAAACCCCTTATTTGTAAAGGAAGAAACACAAAGTCAGAAACACAGAAACGTGGATTACAAGGTCAGAAACATGGACTTTGGCCTCTGGCTGGCCTGTAAAGAAGGTTGATGATTTTGACCTCACACTGAAGGGCATAGGAGAACATAGGACATGATTACCAGGCATAAAAAAAAATAAATTCTTTAGATACTATTTTAATAGCAAATTGGCTACAAATTCATGAGAACTGTAGTACACCTTAAGTGTCTGGCATTTCTGTGAAGCTTTCTCACACTGTTGGAATTTCTATCCTATAATTGCTTATTGAGCCTTCTAGATCAGTCAAGGTTTCACCCAGAAAGGCAGGCACCCTTCTACTCTGGAGTGAAAAAAAAAAAAAAAAGGACATAAAGAGTAGAGGAGGAAAGAGATTTGAAATACTTATACAAAGGCTTTGTAGGCCACCTTTAAGCCATCATCATGAGACTAATTCCAATGTCATCACAAGCACAAATCAAAAGCTGAAATCAACTTGTAAATTTCTAAATTCAACACAGCTGAAAGTAATTCTGTTTCTGATAAAGCCCATCTCTGGAAGGCATATTTTAGTACCCTGAACTATAGTTCAGTGCAAAAGATCTCACAGACTGTTGACTCTAACAGCACAAGGAATTCTATAAACATTTTGTAGTTATTATACACAGACAACATCATTAGGAAAAAAGACTTTTAATCTAAAATATTTGTCAAGCACTATGTGTCTTAAAACAGCTTAAAGCATGACACTTGCTCAGAAGGACCAACATGGAGACCACAGCAATCTCTACTAGAGCAGTCTCAGCTGTTCATGAAGTATTTAACACATCAGTAGCAAGTTTTTCTCAAACTAAATCTGCAAGAACAAGAATTTACTTCCAGTTTTGCATTCAGGATATCAAACAGTTGACTGGGCCCATAAGAAACTAGCACATGTCACAAAGCAGAGCCCATAAGATGTTGGCTATACTTTTTACTCAGATGTTATAGGAAGATGAACAACCCTGCATGCCCTTAATTCAAGGCATGTAACTGGAATCTCCTTCACAAAGCAGTATTTGCAACACTGGGCCTTTCATCAGTACTTAACAGTACCCCATTAGCCTTCAGCACCTGCCTCTCGGAGAAAAAAAAGAAAAAATATTTACATGCTCAATTAGGTACAGCCAAAGAAAAACTTAGAGCTCCTTTCATGTAAAGGAAATCACCTTCCCATGCAGACAGCACCTCACTGAGCAGCTGACGCCAGAAAACACGAGCTTGAATGAAAGTGACTTATTGTTAGCTCTAGTCCGTTTCAAGTTTGTTAGTCAACACGCTCGGCAGTGCCAGCCATGCCGGCCGGGCAGCCGAGCGGGGCGCGCTGCCCG
>VYXF01007245.1:376784-400679 GCA_013397295.1 Polioptila caerulea
GGGCACGGAGCGCCGGGCCGGGCTTAAAGGGGCCGCGGGTCAGCGGCCTTTCCGTGCGGCCGGAGGGCGGGTGTCCCCCGCGGGCATCCAGGGTGCGCCCACGCCGCGGCACCCAGCCCTGCCCGCGCCGCGCCGGCTGCCACCGGCGTGAAACGCTGACGCGGGGCTCTGCGGGGCTCTGCGGGGCGCGGAGAGCCGTGTGCCCGGAGAGCCGTGTGCCCGGCTGGCCGAGCAGCCAGCACGGCGCCGGGCTGGACCGCGGTGGGCACAGAGCATCCCCCGCGCATCCAGCAGGCCCTGTGGCACACAAAATACACCGAAGAGAGAAATTGTGCCCAGCCTGCTCCGTGGTGCAACGACCAGGGCCACAGCACAGCCCTTGCCCCACGAAGCTGTGAAACACCTGCACACAGCTGCCCAGCCCGACCTTCAGAGGCTGACACGAGACCTCACATGCACCTTGCCACACCACACAGCGACCTTCAGGCACTCCCAAGCACCACACCTGCTCTACTGGATACAGCAACACACAGAGAAACCCATCACCCCAGTACAGTGACAGCCCAGACCCTTCAAGACATGCTACAGCAAAGCCACACAACCTGCATAATGGGATGTGAGGCTCTGCAGCACTCCCCAAACACCTGCTATTCTGCAAAGTACACTTTGCTGTACTACTTGGTAACCAAGTAGTGCTCCCTGCATCTTACCTACCACTAGACCACATACAACATCGTACAAATACTCAACACCATCACAATCATAACAGATCGATCTATTCATAGATTACTGAAAATTACTGCAAAGCAAAGGCAGTATAAAAATACCTCTAAACCACAGCATGACATCACACAGCACGAGGGGACTATTACTGCAGTAAAACTGCCCCACCAGTTCACATTAGCATTCAGACAGGCAGTCCAAGCTCTTTGCTGTGTGACGTAGCCAAATGACAGTACCAGAGATGTTGCAGTGGAAGTGGGCCAGAACAGCATGAGCTGAAGGTTGAAGTGAAGAGAGAGCTTTTGGGATGAGATGAGGACAGAGCCACATAAACTCCAGCAAGTGGAAAGTTCATCCTGGTTCCTTAGGAACAGGCACAAGTGGTGTGTGGAACTGATGTAGGTGGTAAACAATTCCTCCTTGCCTTTTCAAACCCAGAAGTGTCTGCCACTAGCCTGCAGCATTTCAGAGCAAATCACAGGGAAATAATCTATTAAGCCATATATAGAACTGCTTTCTCTGGGTGTGCACGTCTGTTTGCATGTGCAAGTGAAGAAATGTGTGTCCCATATGCTTTGAGCCATTGAAAAATTACTTTCTTTTCCCTCCAGGAGCAAAGAAGCAATACAAAGAAACAGGAATTTTCTGTGCCTTCAGAAAACACCGTGGGTAAGGCAGAACAGCTTGTAGGCCAGAAACATGTCCAGAGCAGCTAGGACAGTGCTGGGGACAGCTGAAAGGTGCCCTGGAGTCAGCCCATGTGGCCATTTTAGACACATGGGCTGACACCACTGTGTCCCTGCCAGCACAGCCCCGAGCCAGCTCACTGCTGATGCCCAATAGCAGGGCAGAGCTCAATGGTTTCTTGTGGGTCAGCAGCACTGTGAAGCATTCATCATGCTAAATGGCCATTCCTGCCAGCTGCTGGAAGGATCAGCAAGTCAGATAGGCTACAAATGTAATTCACATGAAAAAAAAATCAAGGAGAAGAAAAAGGGAAGCCTTGGTATAACTCCTAGCCAGTTCTGTAAGCTGGATTTGTAAGGAGGGAGCAACAGGGGTACCTGGGGTAGGGAGCAACAGCTCCTCACATCTTTCTTTGCTCCTGAGAAATGATAAGGGGGAGCAGTCCCACACAGCAGCCTCAGAGCTGAATCAGAGGGAGCAGGAGGCAGGAGGAATTCAGGGCACTCCTCTAGTTCAGCTGTGGATGTGCTGGTAGGAAGCCTGGGTCCCAGTGCTTGTATGGTTTTGGTTACTTAGGCTAATAATTGAATGTAAAGGCTTCCCCCTCTCTCTCTCTCTCTCTCTCTCTCTCTCTCTCTCTCTCTCTCTCTGTCATATATTTACCAATCTTCTGGAATGTGGTACCATCCAAGNCCTTTCTCCCTCCCTTTCTTCCTCTCTGTTTATAAGCAAGTCTGACACACTGAGGAAGAAACGTGGTATGATTTTCTTTTTCCTCAAGTTCTGAAAAGTGCAGGTGATATGTGCTGTAACTGGAGTTGGGTAGAGCTTGTTGACAAAGAAAGTGTCTTGTGTTAGACCAACTGATACGTCTGAAAAAAAAAGAAAACATTTTTTTCCCCAACACCATATCTGAAGCATTAGCAGCAGGTTTCAAAGTGTCTGTGATTAGACTATAAGGACCTATAGCTGCTCCAGAAAGAAAGGAAATAAAAGGTTGTCTTTAAATGTGTGTGCTTAGTATCTTACAGAAACTGAGGTTGTATTTAATTATCACACATCAACAAGGGGGAGTGAGAAAAGGTTGTAGAGGAATCACCAGTGTGTTTACTGTCTGCTAGTGTTTGTTTGAAAGTTATGCATGGTATTGCTAATAAGACATTATTGTGTTCTGGGTGAATTACACATTTGTTTATGCTGAAACAGTCTGAAAGTCTTTGAAGCCATCTGGTAACAATTAACACCTACATATCAAGGTTTTACCTGTAACTATCCCTAGGACTTCAGTCTGCACAACTTTCTGAAAAGAAACCCTTTCTTCTATCAGAGAGTTGGCAATTATATTTTTTTTCCTCAGGGATGAGGAGTCCTTTCCCAAAAATTCCTCCAATGCAGGTAACAACGTGACAAAAGAACCTGTCATATTTGCACAGCTAAGAAGCCAAGTATGGGAGGACCAGGAGTGTTGAACTGGAATTCAAAGAAAACACTTCTTAAGAAACTGCAGCGTGAGTTGCAATATGGTGAAAGAGAGAAGAGGGTAAATTTTACTTATCATATCTCTACATCATTTGCTCCTGAATGAGATCATCAGGAGTCATGACCAAAAACTACTTTCCTGGAAAAAAAATACCTCATAGACTTCTGTGAGCTGAGGTTTCCAAATCCCAAAGCTCCAAACCCACTTCTTGTTGGGCACACAAGAATCTAAAAATCAAGTCATCAATATCTCATCCTTATGTCCAATTTAATCTTCCTCAGAGTAAAACACAGCGACTTTCGAAACTGACTAATAATGAGGTCTTGTTTTTAGTACACTTTTGTGCATTTAAGAGGACCTGCCTGCTTGGTTCTGCAACAGAAATCTAAACCATATTTCATTCAAAGTAGATCATCATCCAGCTAACGCTGTAAGCAGCATAAACTGGCTTTGCCCCCCAGAGGGGGACTTCTGCTCCCTCCTGGCCCCAGCTGTTTGTTCCCATCCATTCCTTTTCATGTGCCAGCATGCACAGTTGTAGGTCTGTGCATTGAGATGCTGTGGAAATTAATTTTTTTTGCCAGATTAGCTTTCAGCCAAATCAGTTCTGCAGAAACCAGAAAATCAAGATAAATCAGAACTCAGTTCTGTAATGGGGCTTAAAGCCTGTGCTGGCCCAAGGGAGAACATGGCACAGCAAGACAGCAGCCTTTTTCTTTTGATTTATACCAGGTTACAGTACTTTGCAGGCAGCCTGGTTGTGAGTTTCAGATACACATACATATTCATGAGATAATATTCATAACATTCAGGTATCAGTTTCATGAGAGGGGATGAGCAGATTTAACAACTCGTTGTCACTGAGGGCTACTACTCTTGCCTTCCTTCCTTTTCATCATCCTTTCCTACCTGATGCTTCTTGGATATCTCCATGAGCCATTTCAGTGCATCAGTCTGATAGAAAGCTAACACAGAAAAAAGGAAAACATTGTTTTCTGCTTTGTTGGCAAGCAAAGACCAAGCAGGGAAGGTTCGGACACGTCCCAGAGCAGGCTAGAGGGCAAGGGCAGGGCCCAACAGCTGCAGTAGGAGAGTGGACAAGCTCCCCACTTTCATTAACCACAGTAAGGTCTTTGCCCAAACCACTGCCTTAGCTAATTTTATGCACTTTTCATGTGAGTTTGTCCTACAACAAACTCACATGAGAAGTTGGTCTGATGTCCCCTCTGGCTCCTCTCCACACAGTCTGTGAGCTGTCAGATCTGTACACTCAGTTCCTGAGCTCCTGAGCATTGAATGGGAGACTCCTCAGACACCACACGAGGTACCAGATAAAAGCTCACTTTACAACATTATCATCCCTTACACTGGGTCAGCCCTCCACAGGAGAGCACAGGGCTCCCATCTGACCTGTGGTGTTTCACAGGACAGCAGCGTGGTCACAGCTCTGTGCCTCACCCGGGTCACACTGGCACTGCTGGCAGTTTCCTGCTGGGCAGATTCTGTGCTGGTAATGCAGCCCCACTAACACCCCTGCCCTTCCCACAGTGGCACTGCATTAGCACAGCGCCAGCCAGAGGAGTAGGATTTAAAACTTCTGTAATCATATTTTTCCAAGTTGAATGTCTCTTACACTTTCTCTGCTATAACTGGAAATTGCCATAAGGATAATCAGCACTTTGCTTTTATATCTGTGGGGCTTTATCTAAAGATTCCCAAACAATCAGCCGTTGTCAGTGAAGATTTGCAATCACTGTGCCAGCAGACATGGATTGGTTAAGTAACCAACACAAAAGAATTTTTCCTAGTTTTGCTGCTAACAAGACAACACAAGTGTTGACCTTTAGTTTTTGGCTCTGAGCAGCGTCTCCTTCCTGCACCATCACCCATTAAGCATTTAACTATTTGACATCAGTAGCCAGGGCTGCCAAAGGAGATGCTCCCAGAGCACTATTGGCTCAGCTCTTTTTCTGTCATTAATAAACCATGTGAGAGGAGTACATTCAATCTGAGTTCAGAAACCTGAAAAAGTCCTAAAAGAGCCTTAAGATGTTATTATTGCAGATATGTTTTGTTCTGGGGTTTCAGAGACTGAAATGGATTTGGAGATACAGCTGAACCAGATGAAAAGAAAATAAAAAAACTTTATCATTGAAATCAATCTCATAATCCCTGGAGATCTGGTTTGTGGTTTTTCAAACTTTTTTTCTGGTAACACAGTAAAATTATTTGTTTGCTCCTTACTGAATGTTGTTACCAGTAAACTCTTCAATTACTAAAGGCAAAAAGGGTCATAATTTCTGCTGTTTATATTTTGCATTTCTCCCAGCTTGGATAATGAAAATCAATAAAACCACTTTCACTGCTGAGTCTCAATGGTACAATGTTGGTGAATAAAGGGAAAGCAAACTAACAAATATTCTTGGAAACTGTGGTAGAATTTTTAAAAATACAATATAAAAGATCTGTTTACAGTCTATATAAAATCAGGCTCTTGCTAAAGTTGAACCTACTTTAAAGTTGAAATAATAAATAAAGAAATTGTGAGACTTGGAAAGCAAGATGATTCTCAGTTTCCATTCATGATGCCACCCCTAGTTCACCTTGGATTTTCTTTCTGCTCATATAACTATATTGATTTAGTTCAAGAAAAACTTTTTTTTTTTTTTTTTAATATCTGTGCATTATAAGGATCTGAAAGAAGAGTGTGCCTGAATATCCAGTACTATACCCCCTGTAATATCAAAATAAAAGTCTGGAACCAGATGGGAGAAATCCACTTTCAGTTAGTCTGGGTGGGCTGCAGGTGAGAAGGGATCCCTGCTCCCTGCTGGGGCTGTGGGACAGGCACGGGGGCGCTGGCCCAGCCCTGTCCCGAGCTGGGCAGCCAGCCGGGCTGCACCAGCCCCTGCTGGAAGAACCTGGGCATCCTCCAGCACCCACGGGCACCAGGGACACCTGGCAGAGGGTGCACGCCTGCAAGAGAAAGGGCTGAGTGCAGAAGAGCTGAACAGAGGGCCAAACCCCACCCCAGAGTGTGGAAAGGAATGTTTTGCTCATCGGATAATGATTTGTTTACAGTTAATTAAGCGTAAGAGTTGTTGATAACTAGCTCTGTTTACAGTGTGGGCAGGACATGGCTCTGTCTAAATAGGTCCAAAGGATATTAACACTCTTAAAAGTTGGGCAGGTGTAGAAATTGGTCCCTCAAAAAAACCAAAGGTACGTTCAGAGAAGTCCAGAGGGGAAGGAAAATCTTAATAAAGCCCTAGGGGAGATTTATGTATAAAAGTTACATGTTTAAAGACTTCTTCAAAATAGTCCTCAGCCACAAAGTTATGTAAACACCTCAGTGATACAATCTCTAGGACATATATAGGGAGAAAGAAAAGACTTTTGAAGCTAACTTAAAAGCATAGGTGGCTATCATTCTAGATTTCTTTTTTATTTGTGTTCACGTATCTCAAAAGAATCTTACTCACTGTTTTCACTTTGACAACAAATTCTGCTTCACTCCAATCTCCACCTCATTTGGTATGAAGGGTGATTTTGTGGTTCATGAGCAACAAACTCTAAGGTCCCATTTATCACTTCGTCAGAGTTTCATTCTTACTCTGTGATGTCCCTTGCCCAGGATCAACAAAATGTTTCTCCAGGACATCCAAGAAGAATCAAAGTCCTCTTCTTCTCTGCAACAGCGCGGAAAGACACAGCACTTCGTGGAAGACATGTTTTGTGATAGGGAATTTTATCAGGGGGTGAGATGGTAGAGAGCATGCCCAGCTCTGGACTCTCCCTAATTCTCTGCGGTCACCTAAACTACAAAGTAGAGGTTTATTAACTGTGTGATAATATCAGTTGCGTATTATCACCTGGGATTTGGTCTGAGCCACCTCTCCATGACAGCTTTCCTCATCTCATGGTAGCAAAATGTACAAACAGGGTATATGGTAAGTTGAGGTTATGCAGGAGCACACAGGCTGCCCTGAAAATCATTTAGGCTTAACTTTTTCCTCACAGGGATTTGTGGACAAAAATCTTTAACAGTTGCACATAAGGAATTCTTCTCTTGAGCTAGAGAAGAAAACGAAGGTTCATCCCTTTACTACAGCACTGATCAAGGAGATTTAGGTTAAGATATTTCTGTCAAATATCCTTCTGATACAGAACATCTTGTGTTTAATACGTGTTCTAGAGCCCAAGTCCATGGGATCTCTAATGTCCTGTGACAGCTTTATGGCGATGATTTTCTCTCCTGACAAGACACTGTCACCCTTCCTTAGGAGGGTGCTGCTCACTTCCCAGGGTGGCTTGGAACTGCTGCACAGCAGAGCTGCATTTGCCGACTGATCTGAGCAAGGGGGTGTTAACACCGGCTCTCTGTTCTTCCCACCCTAAGGCTACTCCTGTAGCAAGGCAATTTATTCATTTCTCCTTACTCAAAGCTGTGCCTAAAGGCACAATATTGCCTTTGATTATCCAAGAGAAAAAAGTGAGCTTTCAAGGGCCACCACTGGCTTCTGTTTAATAGTATGTAATTTCTAGATTCTGTTTGCTTCTAGCTTTTAACACTCATTTCTTTTCCTTTGGGTTTCATTAGTTGTTTTTTTGCTTCTTTTTTTTTTTTTTTCAGCCGTTGCTTGTGACTGCTAATGGCAACGTCTATATGTGTCATAATCTGGCCAGTATCTAAAATTTTAATTAATATATGTGATTTTTAAATGTCTATTTCAGCACAAAATCCATGGGAAGACCATTTACATCACAGCTAAAGGTGCAGGCTTTTAAAAAGATTCTCATCAATTCTCAGTTTTCTGTTTACTTTCTCTTGCCTTTTCCCTTTCCTCCTTTCAAGCTATTTTATACTGTCCAGTCATATGAGCTACAGATGCTAGAAGTTTTTACCCATACATTCCTCAATGCTGAAAGATTTGCACTAAACATGGAAAACCTGTGGGCTCCCAGGCCAGATCAGCCTTGAGGGATCTCAAAGAGAGAGGAAATTTTGGTCTCCGAGATCACAAATCAATCTCTCTAGCAACACGGCAGGGAGGAGAGAGGACTCAGTGGAAAGTAATTCTGTGCCTGTTGCCAGCTGCATTACCTTCAGCAGCGGAAGGAGGAGGGTGTATGAGTGTCTGTTCCCCTGACCACAAAGGATTTATTTAAAATGCACGCCAGAAGGAGGATTAGAGCAGAGCCCTCCCTCCTTTCCTTTGTTCAGGAGGAAGGGAGCATAGCCTTTGGCTACTGGAGTCTGGGCTCTCCTACTACTCACAGCCTACTTCTCTTTGCCATCCTCTTGTACTTTGCCATCACTTTTGAAAAGGATTGCTTGATATTCCAAGAATGATATTGCACTTTACAGGAGTATCAGTCTCCAGCCTGCTCCATAAATTGTGCTCTACTTATGTAGACCGTGCCTACAAAACTATCTGGGTCAGGCATTCAGAGCAGCCTGCCTTTCCTTTAATGTTTTTCCACAGACAGTCCCTCGCATGATCCTTTTTCCAGATGGTCCCTAATCCTTGAACATGTCCAAAATCCTTCAGCTATGATTTCTTGTTCTCTTCAGCAACAGATATTTTTCTTTAGTGTATACAGTACATAATGTGCTTTCTGCTTCTACAGCTCTTTGCAGTATTTCCCAAAAGCATTTCAAAATCTTCATTCTTTTCCATTGTATTCCAGCTTTCACACCTAAGGCAACAGCTGAGCACCAGTGAGCCAAGCCAACAGCGTATCAGCCTGACTTATGGTAATCAATACACACCTTTCCTTCCAAGAGGCAATTCATATATGCAGATGTTTTCTCCAGCTGTTTTTGGAATAATCACAGATTTATTGAGGAGAAAATCTAAACAATAGCAATGTTCTCCCTCTTTCCCATCATAATTAGTTTCTGCTGACAAAACCTGAGCTTCCCATGTGCCATTTTTCTGCCCATCTCTCTGGGATTTTTACCCCAGTGCAGCACAACTACAACCTGAGCATACCCAATCCCTTAATTACCAGGTATGGAAAGAGTTCATCCATGCATCAGCAAGGGTTTGAGCTGCCTCTGGAGTGGGTGAATCTGCTTCCAGTGGCTCCAGCTGGGCCTTGGTAACCAGCACGGACATGCCTTGTTTTCTGCAGTGCAGTGCTCTCCTCGGAGGTCCTGGGTTCCCAGTGGAGGTAGCAGCCTATTAACAGTAGGATGAGTAATAAAGCAAATACTTCTGAGGCAGCTGGTACTCTCAGCACTGGGTTTGGATAGAACATGGCCTGTAGACAAAAGAAAGCTTTTCCAGGCATCATGCTCAGTATTTTGGATGACAGACTAATCTTCCTATTAAAAAAAAAAATCCTATAATAGTTAAACTTGCTCTTATTTTCTCTAGGGTTTGGATTCAGCCCTGCATATTTACAACTACTCGGCATTCTGTCTGCAAAGTGTATTTTGTTACTATTTGTGTGGTATCCAATATCCTGTCTTTTGTATTCTCACCTCCTTCCCCTTTCTTTCCAAGAAGCCAAATAACATATTCTCCTGACAAGCATATAATTATTTAGTTATTGCACTGTTTTATGATTGCATTGTTCGTAATTGCTCAATATTGCAAGTGATTTATTAGTAATTGCAGAGTCTTTCAGATCTGTCTTCAGTAGGAGAACAAATAGCACCTTGCATCAATAGACATCAAAGTCTTCAGGAGGGATTTTTCTTTAATGATCTTTTTTTAAACTATCTTTCCTACTACAGCCCTGAGGGCCAAAGTTTCTTTCTCTCTTTACACAATAACTTGAAGTTTCACTCCTGCCCTGCAGTGGAAAAATACATTACATCAGTCTTTGAATAGGATTTTATTCTGTAGTCCAGCTATCACCGTTCTGTAGTTTCATCTGCATCTAATGGGATTTTGCTGAGGTGATATATATTCAGACCATGTAACACTTCAGCCACTCAAACTCTTCTTAGAGCTTTTTGACAATAATTAAACTGCAAGTGGTTTTCAGATATTCCTGCCATTTAGGCCTTCCCACATTGACTTCAGTTGGTATTCACAGGTAGGATAGATGAGAATTCAACTTCTCTCTCATTAATGTATGCCTTCTGGTTACAGCTTGCCAGCCTTTGTGTAAAGCCCTCCATCATTTTATCACACTCTTCCTCCTAAGGGATTTCTCAGCTTTCTACCAGCTATAGCAAGAAACTCAGGCTGCCTAAACTTGTCTGTGTGGCAAACAGATTTTCCAGCTCCTCTTAATGTGCCTGGAGCTGTGCCCCAAGATTTCCTCTGCCTCCCACTTACTGCTGCACCTTCTCCTGCCACTGGTACCCTCTGGGAGCCCAGTCCTGAGTGCACCCTCAGAGCACAGAGGCAGCAGGCAAGACAAACTCTCACCTCTCCTCACCCATCCAGATGCAGCCTCTCCTTGGTTATACCTACCCTAACCCCACCCCCGCTGTCCCAGGCCTTTCAGGATGAGCTGGCAGCTAGTACAGGCTAGGCTGAAGAGGCCATTCAAATCAGCCTCATCCTGGAACAGCCATTCCCAAGCTTTATGGAAGATAAGAGGAATGGAGGGACACCATGTAGTGTCCCATCACTGGGGTTACACTGTGCTTAACAGGAGGGCAGTGCAATGGGCTTGATTTAAACCTGCAACCCTGGCAGTGCCAGACTCCTGGCAATGCCAAGAAGAGTGTTGCTTTGGGCTGGACAGAAGAAATGAACTCTTCACAGATCATCTCAGTGTATTTCCTGATTAGCCAGTGTGGGTGGCTTCAGAAGAGCAGGTAAGCACGGGGATGGACAAAAGATAAATAAATAAATAGATGCAAGACATAAATACTTCTACTGACTCCTTTCTCCCATCTCTCAGTAACAAACTGATCTTCACTGTGCTAAGGAAGAAAATGATTTCCTATTGAATTCACCGGCTTCAAATGGAAGCCATGTTTGTCATGGACTCTTCCAAAACTTCTTTGCAGAGGTTCCCGCACTGCTGACTCTCCCTGTGTCTGCTGGAGACAAGGCTGCCCCAAGTCAGCTTCTGCAAGGCTTGGGGCAGCCAGATTGGGTGCTGTACATAATAGTGGGGAGAGTGGACCAAACCCAGACACCTGTTAAGAGAGGTAGGAAAAAGAAAAAGAAACCAGAATAACAGCCCTCCACAAAGCAAACCTACTGTCCGTTTTATTAAATGTTACATTTGGGCAAACAAAATTTTACCTTTGCGATCATTTAATAGGATGAAAAAGAGGAATCTGAAATTTGGGGGTAAAGTGCAAGTCATGTTTTTGTTAGCTACATGCAAAGCCTAAGGGTTTTTTCAGAAAATAAACTAAAATTGTACCTGTATAGAAAATGTCAAGAATTTACCCAGTGCTGGATCCATCTACAAAATAGAAAAACAACTCCTGTGCTACTATTCACTCCAAAGCTAATGTTGGAGGCCATAGCATTGATATTAAAGTAAGATACATTGTCTAATGATAAACAATATTTTTCAGCTATAATTCTCCCCAACATATTTAGATGCATTGCAGAGATCAATAAGAATCAAAAATAAAATCTTACACATTATTTAGATTCATGATATTTAAGCAATAATTAAGGACATGGCAATTTAGGCAAATACTGTTTGGTGTTATCTGTTAACATCATTCTCCTTGGTTTCTCCTTTTTAATCTCACGTGGAAGACGCCTGATTTTCAGGAACCTCAAACCTTTAGGAAGCAGAAATGCATATCTGCCACTTCCTCAAAGTGGGGGTTGGGTTTATCTGAGGCCTGAAGTTTGGGTTTGCTTGAGGCTTGAAAATCTTGGTGATTTCTCCTGTGATGAGGACATTACCCTGAAAAACTCTGCAGTTAAATTCTATGCACACAATCCTCAGTGCACATATTGACAGACACAGAGGGGATGTTTTCATGTTAGCATTAAGAACAGCTTCTCAACCTTCCAGAACTCACATTAAATGAGTGGCAAAATGCTCTTTTTGCCCTCTGCTAGGCTTTGGGAATAAAATACACCCACTAATTCCATAAGGAAAAAAGCAAACAAGCAAACAAACACATGCTGATTTCTTTTCCTTGCTGTTTCAACAACTCATTTGTATATTAAAAAATAGATTATGATCTAGTCATACTAATTTTGTTTGTATTTGGATTCATCATTAAAAAACTTTGAACATTGAATAATCATTAATAATACTATGAAACAACGTTATTGGTGTTTTTAGATTCTTTCCAATTAATGCAACAAAGCATGGATTTTTTTTTTTTTTTTTTTACTGTAACCGCCCCATGAAGTCTTTTGCTCCTTCTTCATGTTTTCTATAGAATGGATTTTTTATTATAATATTAGCAGTTAGTTTTTCATCTGTTTCCACAGTTTCCTGCAGCAGTTACAATTTTGGCCCCGAAGATAATTTTATGGTTACATGGAAGTGTGTTCCGGCAAAGTCTGGGTGCTCCCTGCTCTGCAGAATTATTAGGGTTTTTGCAAGGTGCTGCAGAACCTAGGAGTAATTTGGGGTGTTGTTTTGCTGCCGTTTTGCAGTAGCTCCAAGGGAAGGCATCCCAGCACTGGGTGCCGTGTGCCAAGAGCTGCCACAGTCTTTGCAATGCAGCGCTGCCACTCAGCGCCTCTGCACCCCGCCTTGGAATCAAAGCTGCTTCTCCAGCAGCAAAACCACCTTCTTATCCCTCTGCTCCTCCGTCTGTTTTCCCAGCCCCTGAAGGAATAAAGTGTGATCCGGGCTCTGGGGCGCAGGCGATCCGGATCCGAGCCAGTGCTGCCTGCACCGTCCAGATCGCAGCCCGCAGGCACGAAGGTTCCCCCAGGTCGGAGGGGGATCGCGCCTGGCTGCCAACACCCTCTGCTGCCTCCTCAGCTCCGCTGAACTCACGCAGCCCCCCAGCTCCCCAGCCTGCCGCCGCAAGGCTTGTAATTAGGAACATCTTTTAGCTTCAAAACACAATCCTGCAGGGTGGAAACCACTGGCAAACAGAGGCAGACCCTCTGTTGCCATTTCGAGAGTCAGGAACACCCTCCAGCCAGGAGCGAGCTTCTCCGGCAGCCTCCAGCCAGCTGCAGGGCTCAGGCACTGATTTGCATTCCTGTGAGCGCAGCAAGGACAGGAGTTAAGGCGCAGAGACACGACGGAGGCTTTCTGCATTCTCCCCCACGGGACTTTAAGGAGGCTGAACTTGGTTTTGTTTGAACTTTTTCAAGCTGACAGCGAGAGATCAGCTTTGGAGAGCCCCAAAACGTGGAAAATTCCAGCTCTGTTGTTTGCAGTTTTATTCAAGTTCAGGCTGTTTGGGAGCACTGGATTCTTTCTTCTCTAAAAATTTTGCAACTTCAGTTACAACAGCTGTTACCAGGCAACCGACATAAATGGGAACACTTTGGGCCAATGAAACAGACAGTTTATTCGAGTTGCTTGGTACCCAAATACCATAATCATGAGAACAGCATTAAAGAGATAAATAAAACAGTACAGGAGACAGGAGGGGCAAGGAGTCAGTGTGAGGAATGGGTGAAAATAAAGCAAAACTGGCTGCAAGGGGGATAAGAGGTAGGAACCCACAAGCCTGTGTGTAACGCAGCAGGAATAGGGAGGGCAGGACACCTGGAAAGCAGCAAAAAACCTTTTCAAGGAATGACAGCCTGAGGAAGCTGCTAAGCCAAGCCATGTATGGCGCCCTGATGCAATGGTCCTTTATCCCAGCTTTCTCTGCTTTTCCACTGACTAGCTGAGACAGCAGCACCACACGTGTGTCCAGCATTGTGAGAAAAGACATCTCGAGCATATGACACAGGCAATGAATATTAAAGCTGGAGCCTTGCCTTGCTGTCACAACCCATGTGGCACACATTGCCCATTATCTGATGCTGGAGCAGCAGCAACACCGAAGAGCCTCTGTCCCAGCCATTTTCCTCAGGACTGGGATCTCATGTTGCCTGATGGCTGTGGTGAGAATGATGTGATGGGAAAAATGCTTGGGGTTGCTGCTATGGGACAGACATATCAGAGACAGATTTAGTATTTAGTGTTAGACAATTGAGTGTTTGTGGACATGGTTGTGGACACATGTGGAGCAGTGTGTCATGCTTTGGATGCCCACGCTTCAAAGTGGCTGTTGAAAACTGTTGGGGCTTTGGAGAAGAGCTTGGAAGGACTTCAGCAGCACAAATCTGGCGTTGTTGTCAGAGACCATTTAAAGTCATTACACTGAAGAGGCAGGACCATGGTGATCTAGCCCCTCTGTGGCAAAGACAGAAGAGACAGCTCTTTATTTGAACTGGATGAAAGTATGACAGGATCCAGTGGGCAGAAGCGTCATACTCTGTTACCCATGAAATGCCAATAAAATAAAATAATGATTTCTCCATTAAACTTCAGCTCTCCTAATGGAATACATTACAGTAAAGTCAGTTCTGCGTAAGAAAGCCGTAGGTGTTGTATTAGGAGGTTTCTCCTGCGGTGCCTCACCGTAGGGAGTTCACTTCAGAGACTGATGACATTATTTAATTATGCCAGCGTGTCACTGTTCTCTGAATTACCTGAACAGGGTATTAATGTTCTGCCTCCCTGCACAGGATGCTGTGTATGGGAAGTGGCACAGTTCAGAGTACAAGGGCAACTGGAAACAAATATTCTTAGCAGTGTTGCGTAGAAAAATGGTATTAATGAGCAGTGATTAAGCACACAAGCTGTCAGAATATAATGATTTGAGATTTAGAAGCAAACATAGAAGGAACAAAAAACAACATTTTATATTTTGGATGCTGCAAAATGTGAACAATAACTTCTCTGATATTTTTTCAGGTTTTTAATGTCTGCTACAAGTGAAACATGCCACGAAGGTGATTCGCATTTTTCTAATGTATTTGACAATTTAACAGGGAATTATTTTTTTTAGTCATTAAGATTTTTAAGGTAATCTATAACATGAGTCAGATTATTTATGGTCCTTTGAATTCTTTTGTTGAAATTTTGAATTGAGTCAGATGGATTTGAATAGGATATTTTAAATAATTAAAAAACATTTACTTGAAGATTTTAAATCAGGTTGCTCTCTTTTTATAAAGAATTTCTAGATTAATGGCTGGAATCCTAAACAGACTTCTTAGCACTTTTCCTCATGGGATGCTCTGTTCTCAAGAGATCCTTGGAAAGAAAGGCTCAACCCCAAAGTTGTTCTGACATAGATGGGTCTTTCAGAGCATCTCTGAAAGAAAGGTGCTACTACCAATTTGGTATTTTTATTGAAGATACTACAGAAAATTGTGCCAGAAAAGTAGTAGTGGTCAGCACTAGGCAGTCTCAAGAGCTTTAATCTCATTGTTAATTCTTGAAGGGAAATTTCTATTCAGATACATCCATTTCCATAGCAGGGAGTACAGTCCTGTAATCATCTGCCCCATCTGTGCTCCCTTTGGATCCATGATAGCATTTAGAACCATGTCTTCTTTTATTACTCCTTGCATTTCTGGCAGAGGCAAAAGCTTATGAATCCATAGGGAGAGCTCTGGAAAGGAAGGATTCTTTTGTGATTGATGGTGTGCAGTATCCCTGATCCAATGGGCATACTTGGGATATTGTCAGCTTACTTTTTTTCCTTGACCTAGAGTTTTACAGTCCTAACCTCACAGCTGATGCAAACTTCTCCCCTGTTGGCTGACAAGCTCAGCTTATGATAAAACTGTAAATGGGCAGAACTGAATCTCGTGATACTTAATACCATGCTTGGAGTCCAGCAGATGGAGGCAACTTACACATAAACATCTCAGTTTTTGCTAAAAAAACAAGCAAACAAGACCTGCATTTATTGGGGCCAGAGACTTTTTAAGTCATATGTTTTCACTGTGCTGTAAAGACTTGGAATCCAAAAGAACATATTTCTTTTTTTTTTTTTTNTTTTAAATTTGAATTTTAGGACATTTTCCAATTGGGATCATCTTGCTCAGTTTTAGAGTTGAAGCATTCTTTTGCTTGGCTGAGGGCTTTCTGGCTTGCTTTTTTGTTGGATTTTTATTTGCTTGTTTGTTTGTTTAACTTACGCATTTGTTTCAAAAGAATCATCATTTCAAGCAAGTCAGATAAAATCATGAGTTACTGCAGTCAGTGGTGATGTATAAATAAACCAATCTACGCATGCCTAGATGACAGCTAAAGGCTTTGCTGGGGAACAGCATAACAGCACACCAGCAGCAGCAGTGCATTTGCATCTGCCTCCTCCTCTGCTTGGAGTCAACCTGTGCCAAGCCTTCTCACCCTTCTTCAGCTTTGGTCCTAGAGCAAAAGTCAGTGAGAGTCACTTCCCTTCCTCTGTAGTGTAAATAAAGTTCAGTTTCCCAGAAATGAAGTAAAACGTGTCACCCCCTTTGCACCAACCCTGGGCAGAGCTAGCAGTTCCTGGAAGGGCTGCATCTACACAGGACACCATTCCTGTGGGCAAGGAACCTTCCAGCTGTGCTCCCCTGGCCCTGCTTGGCTCTCCTGCCTCAGCTGGAAGCAGCACAGGCTCTGGGACCAATCTTCTCACAGGCTTTGCCCAAGCCGAGTTCTCTTCAGCTGCAGCAAGGGCATCAGAAACTGCTCTGCTGTTACAAAAATCAGCAGCTTTGGCTTTTGAGGGCCCTTGACTTTGGAGCTAATTACTGCAAATCCGTTTCCCCTCCATGACATGCTGCAGTTCACAGGGAAGAGCAGCAGACTGCCTCGGAAGGTGCTGCATTACTGCCTCCGTGCTGTGTGTGGGGTCCCAGTCCAGGGCCTCTGGCAGCCAGAGCCACTGTGCCACGGCTGTGACCCCGCTGTGGCCCTGTTCCCACCTAGCCAGATGAACCACATTTGCACTTCTTGTTTTCCCGTGTGTTTGCATACAAATGAGAGAAGAGCACCTAAACCCCAGCCCAGCACCATTAGCATTTATACAAATGCAGCGCTTCTCTCTGCTCCTGTCTGTTGGCCAGGCTTCCAGGCTCTGGCAGAGCCCTCAGAGGTAGTAGTGAAAAAGATTACTCATGTGCCCATTTCTACAGATGTGGGAACAGCACGCACATGCCCCCAGGTCACGCTGAAACTTCTGAGGAAGAGCTAGGAATGCATCCTACACCCAGCTGACATCCACAGCTTAGCCAAAAAACAGAATTTTATTTGCTGCACTGATGAATTTTCTGCTTTTTGGAGAACACCATGCAAGCACAGTGACCCCTTTCCAAATTCAGCCTTAGTTCTGCACCCTCTTCACTGTGACACACACCAGTTTGAAAGGCTGATGGTGCTTGTCCTGCATTTCCTCGAAGATTAGAATGTCATAACTTATGGTTAAGATCTTCAGGGACATGTTGAATCACTTTTCTGATTTTATCTTTACATTTTTTCAAAGCTTAGCATATTCCAAACATTCATCTTCTGTGCTGTCTTGAGGCAATGTGATAGAAAATGCTTTGTCAGCTAAGGTTGTGTAAAAAATGCCAGGCACGACTTAAAAAAATAAATAAAAAGGAATCACTCCCTCCCAAAGTCTTATTTTCCATATATGCTTAATGTACCTGTTAGTTCAGCCACAACACTTGCGGTCTTTACAGACATCTAGCAGAAGCCCTTCATTGTTGGTAAAACAGGGCACCCATGGCAAATTTACGAAGACACACACATGAAGCAGTTTCCAAAGAGCCCTCAGTATACAGAGGTTACCTTTCACGAGCAGGGAGCTCACTCAAAAAGTGATGGCATCGATGGGTCCTCTGAAATTCAGAGACCCCACTCTGCTGCTGGTAACCTTTGGGCTCAGGCAGGCACCAGTCTGCAGAGCAGCTCTAAGAACAATGTTGGGGGAGGGCAGCTGGAGTGCAGAGACCACTGCCCAGAGTAAAGGCAGGAAATGCAATGGGGTCATTACCTGCAGCCACCCAGCATCTCAGCTTCTGTCTGAGTGTGGAGCGGCAGCACCAGCAACAGAGGAACAGGCAACCAAAAGATTTCCCAGCTTCCTTGGTCCTAGACAATAGGCTCTTACAGGGGGACAGAAGGCAGAGATTTGTTAAATTACTCCAGTAAAAATGCCAGACCTCAGCAGGAGTGACCCAAATGTACATCTTGCTCCTACTGTGTTTAGTGCTTCATATGTCAACCTAGATATTGACAGTTCCTAAATCCTTCACACTGGGGACAGCAAACATGAGGCATATGCTCAACCAAGCAGAAAGAAGCAATCCTGAAGATTAACAGCCAAATCTGGCACTTCTTCAATGGCCATACTCTATCAAAACTCCTATCAAAATCAATACCATTTTTAAATGGGGACTCAATCATACCACTGCTCAGAGTGAGGGGGCAGCTCATTATCAGAGTCCTGGAGCAGAGCAGGGCTGCTGTGAAAGTCCTGATGGCAGTTACTAGAGGTGTGAAGCTGCTGCACAGCAAAATCTTGTGCATGTGCACTCAGCCCTACACTGGCCTCCCTGTATTAGAGTACAGACTCAGTATCACAAGCCTGTGTGCTCACAGGCTTGTCCTAAGGAGCAGTGTGCAGGAACCATCATCCCTTTTGACCGTCTTGGGTATAAGATGCAAGACTGTTTGAAATAGCTGTGCCAGTTGCCCATGCTTACAAGCAAAAGTAGGATGTGTGGAAATGCTTGGGTGCAGCTTTTCCCACTATGCTGCTACCTGTAGTCCAGGACAGTGGCAATCGAGGCTGATGAGGCCTTGTGCTTCCTAGTGCATTTATGCAAAGCACCATGTGACCTCACTGCAATGAAGGAAATGCAGGATCAAGGCCCTATTCCATTCCCTGTGCTTCACAGGTTATTTTTCACATTTTCTTATGTGAGATGCATTTCCTCTGAAAGGCATATGACAACAAGCTCTGTTCAGAGGCTGTGTTACTGCACAGTGAATGGGGGTTTCCACTGCAGACATTGATTGCCACAGAAACAGTCACAAAACCAGCCTTTCAGTGGGAGAAGCAGAAGGGATTCATTGCAGAAAAAGCCCAGGAAGATCAGTGCAGTCAGCTCAGAAGATCCTAGAAGAGCAGCTGCACATAGTGAGAAGGGAAAAGCTGCAGCTCTTTTCCAGAGATACACACCAGAATCTCACATTCCCACTCCTCTCACACCTGGGTAAGAAACTGTTAATTTAATATATGGAGTTTTGGGTCAGAATAATATCATTCACTGGAGAATGCCTGGCTTGGGATACAGTCCCTGTGATTGAAATGCAATTGCAGGAAACAATTTCCAGTAAGAAAATTATTTGTGCAATTTCGCAAGTGTCACATTCAAACCTGAAGTAATCCAGACAATGTCAGGTGTTAAGCCAAATTCAGGGGTGTTTTCACTTAAACTTTGACTCTGAGCACCTCTTGGAAAGAAAATATAGGCAGAAAGTCAACCATCTGCTAATGTGCACAGGTAGCTTTGAAAGTGAAATCATGAGAAAAAGGTAGACACTAAACAGAGGAAATGTCAGAGAAGTGAGTAGCACAAGCAAGAGTGACACCCACCTCCTGAGAATGCATCTGTTTCCTCTCATGTGCAGAGTGCACATTCTTCTAGGAGGATCACACTTCCCTGCTTTTATATTCTTTAATGTTTTAGCAACTGACTGACCCCACTGGCATCTCTGCCAACAACTAAAAATCCTTCCCTCCCTGCTAGGGACTTGGCATGTCTAGGGCACCTGCTAGTCCCAAGATGCAGGTGGAATCACTGGGCAAGTATCAGCTGTGATATAACTTCTCTGTCGTGTTTAATGTCCCTGAAACCACTGCACAGGCTTTGCCTCAACAATACAGTAAAAGCATAAGCATTCAGCATGTATAATTTAGAGACTGAGGTTTTGGCCTCCAGGGCCTTGGTTAGCTGATGATAATCCACTTGACAGGGTGATTTTTCCCCTAAATGATTCAGCATATCGCATCCCTTTTGTCCTGCTTATTCGAGGAGAAAACACCTAACTGAAATGAATCGCTTGTGGGGTGAGCCCAGAGTGCCTGGCTTTGGTTCCCTCACAAGGGAAGGGACCTTGCACACAACATCCAGCCCTGCAGAAAGGCTGTCTCCAGCCATGCTCATTTACCTGACGTGGCTGTGCCCTGCCTTTCTCTCAGGGCTGGAACCGACCCTGTGGCCAATTACAGCATTGCCACCCTCTGCCCTGGTGAGTGAAGGCTGAGAGGCGCCCTCCCAGCCTGCCTACAGTGATTCTACCTGTACATGCATTGGAATGCAGCCGGAGCCACATGGAAAACCTAGTGGCTTTCAAAGCAGACAGTGTGGGGGCAGGCGGTGAGCGGCTGGAGTGGTTCTTATGCCCTATTGCCTGCTGTTCAATTGTGTCTAAAGAGAGAACATACAGCTGGCTCCAGGGCAGAGGTGAGCTGCTCACATTGTCCGAATCCAGCCCAGGAGCCTTGGATTTGTCCCTCCTGTGCTGGTGCATTTCTCACAGCGAGCCCCGCCTTACTTTCCTCTGCCTTAGTGTTGGCATAGATTAAACCTTTTGTAAAACTAACATTTCAAGAAAAAAACCACTTTCCTCCCTTTCTGTCGCCTCCCAAAAGACCAATGCAGAATAACTGAGCAGGTTTAAGTGTAAAGTTATGTGCCCGTGAGCACGTTCATCCAGCACTAAGCAACACAGCCATTTTGAAGCCTGAGGCCCCTGGGAGCCCAGCTTGGCTTTCTATTTTTGCAAACACTGCTTTCTAGGCTGTGTTTAATAATTTCTGTTAGATGTATCTGCACAGATGACCCAGATTCATTTGAAAAGCCTCTTTGTTTTAGATTGTTATGCACATATTTAAAGATGGGCTTAACGGCTTTCTCAGATCAGGGCCACATCAAAGGGTTTTGTTCCTGAAGAAGTAATGATTGCCTGCATTTGAAGTAGCTGTGCACGTCACATGAAGCTTGTCAACAAGGTGCAAATTCATCCAGGGATTCTCTTGGTTGCTTCTTTGCCACTTAAAACGTACATCTGACGTAACCAGAGCTTTTTTACTTTTAATAATCCCTGTTAGAGCAAGCATGAAACTTTGAAGGCTTCAGCCTGTCTCATGTAATTTGTCAGATGAAGGGACTGCACAGCATCCTCCTTGCATGGCAGCTTGCTCCTCATAGCTGTGGAGTTCCCAGCTTTGTCACGTTTCCTACAGTTTTAGATGACTGTGCCAGACTGAAGTGTTAACTACAAGAACTGGAGGAGGGATAGCTGTGTGCTGTTGCCTTACTATAAATGTAAAGTTGAATCTGGATATTTTACATTCAGTTTACTCTTTGAAATGGGGTAATTCCTTCATTCCAGTATATTCCTTCTGACTATTTTTCACCTTTATATGGTGGACTTGTTACACAGTGATACCACCATGCTCCAAATTCTTTTCGTTCATGTGGTATTTCAGTTACACTTCTTACCTGGCCTTATGCCATTTCTTAACTGTTTCAAGGTGTGGGTAGGAGACTTAACACATTCCCTAAAACAGTATATGTGAAAATCTAAACAGATAATATTCATGCCAAAGTATTGCTATTCTCATTGCTCATCTTCCCAAGGCTGCATTAAGATAGCTACCAGATATGCCCTGGTGTGACAACTGGCTGCAGGGTGTGTTTTGGCAAGAAGGCTGATCTGTTAGTCAAGTTGGGAAAGGAGCAGTGCAGTGTCAGAACAGAGGGTCTTTACAACCCTGCTAATGAATCGTAACGTGGCTCAAAGTGTGTAACTTCACCTTCACAAAGTCAGCATAAAGAGTCCCTCTAAAAATACCTGATGGGAGAAGAGGAAGAGAGGGGAAAATCAGAATGAGGAAAAGATGCAATTTTGGTCTTCATTTTACAAAGGGGTGCAAATCATAGAGAATACAGTGTATTCCATTCTCTGCCAGAAAAAACACCACAAGTTCCACATCCCAAGGAAGGAACTGTCATTGGAGAAGATGACTTTTTTTGGCAGTCCTTTTTCCAGTGATATTTTTATTATATTCAGCAGAAAAAATACTCTCTGGGGCAAGCCTCAGGCACGTGCTCTAACCAAGAGCCTGTGGAATCATCCTTCACATGAAATACTTCAGCAGTCCCAAGTACAAAGTACAGCTGCAATCCCATGAGAAGGGACTGAGTTCATGTTCCAAGTACTTATAGCCTAGTTAGAAAACCCACATAAAAGAGGTTCCTGCTTAAAATTTAGCAGTTTTTAGAAGGATTTGAACCAGTATCTTGACATTCAGGGAAGGGTTCTTAGGCACTGAGCTACAAGAACTACTGAACAAGAGGAGAATAACAACGTAATTGCATCCTCAAGCAGTTTTCTGAATCTCAATCTTTGTCTCCTCTTTTTAGAGATTTTTTTTTTTTTTTAATTGAACTAATAAAAATTTTGGAGATGGGAGAAGAAATAATTTTGTTAAGCAGGACAATAAGTCTGATCAAAACCAATTACAAAAATTGGATGCCATCATTTTTTAAAAAATCAATTATTCATATGGCCCTAATCATGAAGACATTTTCTAAACTCATCATTTTCTATAGTTACAGTGTTCTAATAAATTTGCAGGTGCAAATTTAACTGTCTAAATCAGCATCCTGATTCTTTGTCATGGCTACAGAGTTGCTGAAAATGCTGTAATTTCTTTGGCAAATTGTTTCAGATTTGGGAACTAAAATATGTGAATGCAAGTACGTAACCAAGTCTGAAAATATTAGCCTACAGGAAAAAAACACTGCATTTGTGTGTTCCTTTGTACATTTATTAAAAACAAAGTGTTTTTTCCACTCGCATCTTTCAACTAACTTGGAATGAATATTCCCAGTCAGAGGCAGGGGGGTGATGTGCAGAGAGGGAGGAATGATTGTGCTGTAGCTGTCCTTATGAGCAGGGCTCAAAACCACAATCACTTACGCTCATCGATGCCAAGAAGCTTACAAAAGCCATTTGAGATTGTTACAATTCACTACAAAATTGGAAACACATTCGACTCCACCCCACAACAAGATAAAACTTTAAATGTGAAAGCACTGGAAAATGTGATTCAAAGCTTCTTGCTATCCACTCGACCTACCCACCCTAAAATATTTAACTCAGGCAAAATGGAGAATAGCTGATTGATTTTATCTGTGGGAAGGTATTAAACTTAAGACTGCAAAACAAGTCTGTAAAGTTATTCCTAAATAAACTATGGCACTGTATTGAAATGACCTGCATGAACTCCCTTATCTAGCAGCACGAAGCTAGATGAACCCATTGTAGAATAATACCAAATAATTCTTTAATAATTCTCACCAAAATGTTGCCATCAGGTAATAGTTTATACTAATCTATGGGTTTGGGATAATTTAATATTACTGCTATTTCTTTTTTTAAGAGGGTGTAGATAGAACAAAATGGCTTTATTTTGCTAAATCACAGCTATTTTTCTGTAGTTTACATGTATCATCTCATTCTACAAAGGTAATTTGAGTTAATAACATTCCCAAATAGTAACATGAAAATAAGGATCTACTCCTGATAGCAAGAGCTAACACACAAGTAAGTTTCTTTTCACCCAAAGGCATTTTTTCTGAGTTTTAATAACACAAGAAGGAATGGCTACATAGCTATGAAGCAAGGAAGGAAACCTCACTGTACACAGAAAAAAAACAGACAAAAGATATTTTAAGGAAAAACTAGTTTAAATTAAATTCTTATACTATTTTCTCCTATTTCACAAAATATGCCCTTAGCTGGACTATGGAATAAAATAAAGATGAGTCTTATTTTTATTATTATACAAGTTTTCATCTCAGGAACTCATAAGGAAGTTCAGCAGTGACACAATATCTTTGTGGCATTGGTAATTCTTACTGTCCCTGATCTGGGGCAAAGCACCTCTGCTGTATTGAAATGGCTGTAGAATGTCACCATAGAACCCCCAAATGGCTTGGCTTGGGTGGGATCTTAAAGACCATCCAGGTCCACCCCCTTGCCACGGGCACAAACATCTTTCACCAGACCAG